>NDGN011479216.1:0-10138 GCA_002564285.1 Tympanoctomys barrerae
TGTGTGTGTGTGTGTGTGTGTGTTCTGGATTAGAGGATTTCTCATCTTTCACATCTCCACTTAGCAGGCTAAATATAGGCAATCCATTTATAATTTTTATTGTAACACTTTACTGTATTGATTCTAGATCTGTGTTGGTTGTGAATCAGTTTTGGTACACCTTTGACCCTATTGTAGTTTGTGATGTATATTTTCTCTCTCTTTTTTTGCCTCCTTAGTTGATTTTATTAGTGGTCAGAAACTTGGAATTACTCCTTATTCCTAGGTAATGTTTCTAGTCTTGTAGCTATTGCTAATCTTTGTTTAGCAGAGAATGTTAGAAAGAGTTTCATCCTTTAAGATGCCAATGTAATAATTTTGGGCACAGGTAGTGTACTGTTGAGTCAAGAGCTAGTTATGTCCAACTGAGTCACGATCCTTCCCTGGGTCCTGAGATTTGGCTCTGCCCAAGAGTACAAGCATTGAAATGCTCGTGTCCTGTGTTAGGGCTGCTACAATTTCCTGTAATGTATTGTGCTGTCATTTCTTACCATAGGTAATTTCCTAGTATAGCTGAGATGATTGGTAACTGGATGCTTTTGCAAGAGGGTTCTCTGGAGATAAACAGAGTTCATTCCTTGTGTGACTTGTTCATACTGGGTTCATGTACATCTTTTTACTAGATCATTCTACAGACTCATACTTCCTTGGCTTCTCCAGATTCATTTTTTTCTTTATGTTAAGATTCCCTTTTTATCAATGATGTTTATCATGCAATTGCTTAAATAAGGATGGCATATTTTTATAAAAAGAAGAGAATATAGTTCAATGATAATTGGGCATGAGATTCTGTATAACTTGATCACCTTAGATTTTAGAGGATTCTTAGTGGATATCAAGGAGACAGAAGTACCATAAAAAAGAAATTTGAAAACCTATTAGACATGCTCATATCAAAGGACAAACCAGTCTTCCATTTGAAGGAAGTATAATGGGTGGGACATATGGATGGAGACCCAAGCTTCAGGCATCTTTCCATTTTCTGAAAATGCTTAAGAATTTCTAAAGCTATATTTTCCCTTATGATATTTCATGAATCTCAAAGAACTTGTATTACTTCTTCCCTTTAACAACATCCAAATAGGGAGAATAATCTCAGGGCTACTACAAACATCACTTCTACAAAGATGCTTGCATCTTCCCCAGTTAAATATGATGTCTGCCACTCTGCATTTGATTTTAACCATTCTTGAGTACTTTTTAGTCTCTATTGTATCATAAGTACTGGAGGACTTTTCTCTGTTTGGGATGGGGGTTAGTTGAGAGCAAGTTGGAATGCTGCATTTTTTTAACCCTGATTTAAATAGGGTGGGTAAAGATGGATTCTTAAGAAACAGAATTTTTTAAAAATAGTAAACATATTTTTCCAAGTATCCTTATACTGAATATAAATTACCTTCCCTCCCCACTAGCCTTGGTAATAAGGAGGATACAAGGCTTCTGGTACTCAAGGATAAAGTTGGGGTAAATCTCCTGGATGCTGGTCCATTCCATCTTAAGTTGGAGTTCATGCTGGAAAGATGAAAGTTGCCTGCCCTCTTGGTGTAGTAAAATAGTAAGTAAGTGAACGTGTCCAGGGGCTTTTCTCATACACTTGGATGTAAGTGGGCAGACATGCCGGAGACTGCAACAGCCACAGGCCTGACCAACCTCGGGCAGCAGTTCTGACCACGGTGCTGTGATAGAAAGAGAACTTTGTACCCTTCAATTCTGCAACGTTCATGAGATGACTGATTTTCAAATATCAGTTCATTCAGGATTGTGAAGGCCCACATTTATTTTAAAAGTTGAATTGAAAGTCTTTCAGTTAAAATTTATTTTCTTTTTTATTGTCATTATTTTTTCATTTTTTAGGGAAGGGATTATAAGGTGTTCAGGGTCTCACTACTAGATTGCACTTGTAGTGATTCTCCTGTTTACAGCCCCTCCCCCCCCCAGAGCTGGGATTACGGGCGTGTGCCACCACGCCCAGTCTCAATTGGTGTCTCAGCGTGCCTTGGGGGCAGGGGCGGCGTGGCAGGCGTGGGGATCAAACCCCAGCACCTGCTTGCAGGGGCTTTAATCCTTACTTTTCTTTTTTATACCTTATGTACAACGTCTAAGATGACAGCTCCAAGCTTAGGCCTGCGGAGGTCACAGAGGGATGTCAGCTTAGCCTCTCTCATCACGGCTGTGGTAGAGTTGCTGTTCACTGCCGCGCAGCCTCACTGCTCACCTGTGGGTATGGATACGGGATGGCGCCAAAGCTGCGCTCAAAATACAAATACAAATCATAGGTCAAAATAAAAGTTCATTATTAAACTCATATCATGAAATCTTTCACAGTTTTCTATTTGCTTATTCTTTATTTACCTACTTGA
The DNA here is from genome assembly GCA_002564285.1 of Tympanoctomys barrerae. Classification (NCBI taxonomy): domain Eukaryota; kingdom Metazoa; phylum Chordata; class Mammalia; order Rodentia; family Octodontidae; genus Tympanoctomys; species Tympanoctomys barrerae. The sequence goes on from NDGN011479216.1 coordinate 2,400, forward strand.
GACAGGGTCTCACTACAGAGCCCACACTGGTGTTGAACTCACAGTAATACATCTAGCTCAGATTCCTGAGAGCTGGGATTACAGACATGTGTATCAAGCTTGTTGTGTGTACTTTTCTTGACCTTGCTTCTTAAATTGTTTCATAAAACAAATGAACTGAATAGATACTATTGTGCAACGTTTCTGAGGATTGAAGGGAGATTAAAAAATAACATGGAAGACACAATAACTTAATACTGTTTATAGTAGAAATGATGCCACAGATACTTTACAAACCTTAAGATAACCTTGAGCATAAAGCAGAAAACCTGGTGCTGTACTAAAATATGGAGTAGTTCAAGTTTTGATGCATATTCATTCCAGTGCTTTTCTCTGGGACACTCAGAGTGAAAGTAGATGTGCCTAATGAAATACCTCCATTCAAAACCAATGAAAAGAAAGTGAAGAGAGAACAAGAGCCGTGAAGATACAAGTCATCAAAACTCTCTTCTCCTTTATTCCATGCAGGAACACCTGTCTTGCAATCAAGCTCAACCGTCACAGGTGTGAGCTGAATGAGCCCAGGACAAGCACATGTCCGCCCTTCGAATTTTCTTTGTAATGAGTACAACCTGGAAATTCAAAGAAGTAGACACCAGATTGAGAAGACATCCTCCCTAAATAATACTCAAATGCTTCCCCAAGTTATTTCATTCATCTCACAGTTCAGTTGTTCCTAAAAACCCCAATTTAGTCAGACGTTTTCCTTCAGGCATTAGATGCTGGACCTTTCTGATCTTACATTTCCTATTACTCTTTCCAATAGCCAGTGTTTTCCCTGCAGTGATTAAAATTAAAAGGCCTAGAATTATAAATAAAAAATAATATAACAAATGCAAGCCCCCCTAATGTATAGAACTTGGTAAACATGGAAGAAGCCATGATGACGCCATATTACGTAGATCAGAAACGTCTGCCTGGCAAGCATGGGGACGGGGATTCAGACCCTGTTACCTGTGCTGGACAGAAACCAGGAGAGCGCACTGCTGGCCCCTGAAACCAGGTGTGGTGGTGCACATCTGTGATCCCAGCACTGGGGAACTTGAGACAGGAGGAGCACTATGTGTTTAAGCTTTGTGGTGAGAGTTCAGATGTGTAGCGAGACCCTGCACCAAAGAAGTGAATAAATATATAAATAAATAGCTTTTAAGAAAAGAAGATGAAGAAAGAATAGAACGTGTGAGTTCCTGACATAATTACGTGGGTGGTCTTTTCTCATGCAATGGTATGCCTTATAAACACAATCCTGCACATGCCATTAATTATAGACTCATTTCACGTGTTCAGTTTTAATTAAAAAATAAATCATATTTGTTAAAATGAATTATTAGTGCCTTCTAGTGTTACTATTTCAAAAATCAGAAAATGTATTTATGAAGAACATTTGCTTTTGCACCACTTCCTGCTTGCTCATTATTTGCAAAGTAAATCTTCCCAGGAATGGGGTGTGCAAAGGCATTTTAAAAATTTTCATTTGTGCAGGTAACAAACTATGGTGGCTGAGGCATATGGCGAAGAATGGTGTTACTAACTCAGTGAATATTTTGAAACTAATACATTTCAGGCAATATGGTCAACATTATACTCCATGCATTGGGACATAATTTTACCCTTGAGATACATACAACAATGGTACTAAAGATATGCAAAGATGATTGTAGTATAAAATTGAAGCAGACAGGGCCGCACTTGGTTGTACCTGAGTGAGGCTCTGGGCTAGATTGCCAACACCATAAAGCAACAGGAAAACACAGCCAGCAAACACGTAGTGCCGACCACTCTATCACAGGCCCTCTGTTAAATTTCACTGGGGCTAAATTTGTCTCAAAAGTGAAGTGAAGTGTTGGCCAAATAGCTCAGTGGAGTAAAGCACCTGCTTAGGCAGGCACAGGGGCCAAAGGTTTGATCCCCAAGCCTGCGCCCCCGGGGCATGCTAAGAAGGCAATTGAGACTGGGCATGGTGGTGTGTACCTGTAATCCCAGCACTTAGGAAGCTGTAAACAGGACAATCACTACAAATCAGATCTAATAGCAAGACCCTGAACACCCTGTAGATCCTTCTGTAAATTACAGGAAAAAAATAGTAAAGTGGACTTTCCACTAGCATATTAGAAAATATTGAGTAAAAAATACTACTTTGGCTGCAATTTGAAATATTAAATCTACTTGCTAAATGAAGCTGCAATGAAGATGCTCATTGCTAATGAACTTATGATTATAAAGATCTAAATGTCACTGAAATTTAGACATTTGTGTGTAGTTACATCATCCCTTTAATTAAATATTTTTAAAAAGGTAATAAAAGAAAATAAGAGACAAGAACAAAAATTTAAGATTTTTTGAAAACGTGTGGTAATATTCAATCATATGTCCCATCTTGCATACCTATATCTGTTAATCTGAGCAACAAATCTGAGGATAAAAGTAAATAATATGTCAATCATTAATAAGCTATCCTTGCTTTGAAAATGTGTAACATATAACATATGTATTGTTATATGTTACCCTGTTTCTGTCTTTGTTTTGCTTTCCTTGCTCTTGTTTTTACTTTTCAGAATAAAAGAAAATTATAATTTGAAAAATGAAAAAAAGAAAAAAGAGAAGACATGTGGAGGCTAGGAAAATATACTGATGTTGACTTCTATATGGAGTGAGTTCTTTTTTGCAATCATAATTAGTTTACTTACTTTAATCATTGATGATAATTTTCTAATATTCAGGAAAATGTAGGCCATTGCAGTGACTAAAGCAGAGATATTTTATTGCCCCCATTTCCAAATTTCTTACAAAGAATGCAAACCACTTAAATTTCATTGTTGAAGTCATCATAGGGAGTCTTGGAAAGCAGGTGCCAAATAAGAATAAATGTATTAAAATACAGTTTACACAATGAGAATCACCTATTGAAAATGAAAAATACACTTGAAAGACGACATTTCTTCTCTCTCCCTTCCCAGTTTCACTAGCTGATCAACAGGTGTAGTTTTTCTAGAGTAGTCCTGACTCAGGCCTATTTCTGGGACTCTTTTACTTCCCAATGTTAGCTTGGTTTGAAGTCAAACTACAAGGTTGTCCTCTACATGGAGGTCTGCTTACAAAGAGCTTTGCGGATGAGCCCATGAACAACCAGGAGAGAGCGAAAGTCTCCAAGGGTGAGAGGAACACACTTGCTTTCTTCAAACATAATGCTGGCAGCATTGCGGAAAATATCCAGAAGTGAGGCGGAGCTGTTAGGGCGGCTGTGTAGAGAGCAGTGTTACCACAAGCAGGAATAAGTAACCAAAGCAGGTGAGCGGGAAGAAGAAGGGGCTACTGCAGCCTGGAGCCAGTCCTGCACATCTCCCAGGGAGAAGAGCTGCAGTACAATTGGTTTTGTGTTTGTTTGTTTCATTTCTGCACCCTCAAGGTATTCTTTGTCTCTTTAACATATAACCTTATGACCTGAGCTATGCTTGCAATATATTTGTCTTCCACTATGGACTTGATGACAGGGATGTTCTCTTTTCTCTTTTATTTAATCTATTCTGTGCATGTACTAAACAATCTACAAGTCTGTGTAAAGCGTGCAGGTAATTACGTGACCACAGCATTGTGAGAACTATAGACCGACCACAATGCTTATTTTCATGAAGGGCATCCGTCTTTCTTTAACTGGGGAGCACATATTGGTGTAGTCCTTGTGGCCTAGATCTCGCTTGCCTCCCTGGCGCTCCGTCTGGTAAATTCTCTCACTCATTTTCCCTATGGAAAGGAAGATAATGCCTGATTCATTGCCCCCTGTCACTTCCCAGTGAAGAGCTAATCTCTCAATTGCCCATAATACAAATGGCGCTGTGTGATTCCCACGCTAACGCTCTGAACTATTTCTCTGAAAAGGCCTTGAATGGGGCCTCAGAGCTCTGCGCCCTCCACTGCTGGGAAAATATGCTTAAGTAGATTTCAGACACTGCAAGCTTTTCTGTCAATGCTTCAGTTCTGTTGCCTATGGTAATTCAGATTGCAGAGCAAGGAGTATCAATTCTAAAATGCTGAAAGTTATGCTTTATGTATATGTGTGAACCAAAAACTGTGTTTATATGAAAAAATACGTACAACTCTATTCCATTGTCACACTTATATTTTAGTACACATATATTGAGGAACTCCTAACAGTGTTATAGCTGTAACATGTAACCTATTTAATCTATCATTCCCATTTTGCTTATAAGCCAGAATACAAACACTTCCTCTCTTCTACTATTTGTATCATGGCCTCTTTACTAATCAGTTTTGAAAAAAAAAAAGGATTAGATATTTTCAGCGGAAATATGTTTATCTCCATTAAAAATTTTAAAAATAGTCTGAATAATTTTTTTTTCACAGCAGCCAAGAACTGGAAACAAATTAAGTGTCTTGTCCACAGGAGAATGATGAAATAAATTGTGCAGCACCTGTTTGATGGAATATTGTGTGCCTACCCAAATGAAGTAATTAGCAATGCATACTCTAACACATATAAATTGCATAGATGGGAAGCCAACAGAATAGCTCAACAGACTAAAGTGCCTGCTTAGGCAGAGCGGAGTTGCCGTACCAGCCTCACCGCCAGGGGGTGCTAAGAGGGCGATTGCGACTGGGCGTGGTGGCGCACACCTGTAATCCCAGCACTTGGGAGGCTGAGCACAGACGGATCACTATGAGTACAATTTATGTAGTGAGACCCTGTAGACCCCATATCTTTTAGACCCTGTCCTAAACACATAAAAAACAAAATTTAAAAAATAATAAATCTCATAGATAGAGTGATGCTAAAGAAGTTGGACCAGGACACATATTTTTTAAGTTACATTTTTACAAAGTTTAAAAATACATGAGACTAATGCTGGCAAAATAAATTAGATTAGTAACTAACTATATAGGACACTGTTGGAGGTGTCCGAAGTATAGGAAGTTCTTGCATCCACGTCTGTTGTTCTTATCTATATGCACACACACACCTAAGTGTGCTAAGCTGTGCCCCGAACACTTCTGTGCTGTTCAGAAGATGAACTAAGGTGTAATTTCAAAAAGTGACTTAGTTCTATGACACCACAAAGATGGCTGATAATGGCGGCTGAAAACCCAAGCAGGCACCCACATGCGTGTACAGAACCGCCCAGGAACAGTCACACCCACGCCCTCCACGTAGATGTCAGCCCACAAGCACACACATTCCCATACACTCATATGCCCTCTTATACATGCACGTGTGCACACACACAGACACATGCACAGACACACTTATACACACATGCACACACACAGAGACACACATGCACACACACATGTGCACACATGCATACATGCACACACACATAGAGTCACCTCTCCTGAGCTCATGGGGCTATGTTCCTAATCGTCAGTGTTAAGAGTTGTTCTTACTGATGTTCAGATACTCTTTTTCAAAGATCTTCTTAGGTAGCTCCTGTTTCTCTTTTACTGTTATTAAATTCTTGATTTTGAAATTTTTATTTGTTTAATAATCTAGCTCTTCTGTAGTTTCCCCATCTCCTGAATAGTTTGACTATAAACCTGATGTCCCAAGCACATTGTGAATATTTCCAGATCCAGAGCCCATATTAACCGTTTCTCCAAATAGTATGTCTGTTAAGAAAAAAAGTGATATTTGTGGAAATTAATTAATAAGAAAATTCTAGTGGATTGGTGGTTGATTATCTCATGATTCCTTAAATTTCAAGATAAAACACTTTTTGGAATAGAATTCTAAGTAAAATTAAGTCTTATTTTTAGTTATATGACTTAATTTATTGACTTATGTCATAAATTGTCTATTATTTATCACTTTGAGAAGTTGTACCCGTGTTTTATTCCCCCATCTGCACGCATGGACCCTTTGACTGTTTCTCCTTGCTCTTACTTTCTCACATGTGGCTTTTCTACCTTTCTTCTTAGATTTTAATTTCCATCACCTTTTCTTAAAGGCGCTATCAACTATATTTATTTAGTTTGTACTGGATTTTAAATATTATTCATCAACCTTTTCTGAGTGTTAGAACTTTCCCTTGAGATTTTTTTCTAACTTCAATTAATATTCTTTTATTTTTTTCTCAATAGTTTAAATTCATTTGGATTTTCTTAGATTATTAAATAATCATTTGATACATGGTCATGATATGTTTTTAACATATAATATGGTTAAAAACTACCTATTTTCTTTTTTCATGTGGGACTCGTCATGGTATTTTGCTTTTCTTTCCTTGGTTTATGTGTCTATTTTTATGCTGTTTTTAACCTTAGTTTGGGAAAAATGATTTGTTTGAATTTAAAATATGTGTGGTTTCTTTGGTCATCACTGTCTAATGTAACTGCCCTGTAATCAGAGGAGAGAACGCAGCACACTTACGTGCACATGCACAAATGCGTCTCGCCTTCTGGGCCGGAACCCTCCCAGGCTGAGCTGCGCCCGACTTTTGCGTCTGTTCTTCCAATCTTGCAAATTTCACTGAAAGAAACTTCTAGAGGTGAGATCTCGGCGAATGTTCTTTTGGAAACATGGCTTCTGAGTTTTAGAGAAAAAACGTAGGGTTAAGTATTGAACCTCTCATTTTCAGAATGATGGATTAAATTAACTTTGTGTTATAATTGAGCATTACATACAGAAAGGACCACAGAAAATAATCATTTTTTGACTTCTGATGAGGATACAAAATATTTCCTTTCAACAGCCACTAAATAAATCCTTCATGCTCTTAGATTCATTTTTTCTCAGTTGTTTCTTATTAAGATTTCTTTCAACATTAATGTCAGATGCATACTATTTTATTTTATGGATAAAACATCAATTATTTATCCAGCTAACATAAGCTTCATCATTTACTTCTTTTTAAATTTTAAACATAAATTTTAAACATTTTTTCCTAAGGATAGATTATTTTCCATACATTAAAATGGCCAAAAAGAGACATCCAAATATTCTTCCTGAAAACATGATGTTACTTACTTCAAAACATTAATAAAGTACTGCTCAGCTACACAAAACAGTAAACTGGAGACTTTTACAGGTAAATGGATGCAACTTGAGGCCATATTCAAGAGTGAAATAAGACCTGTATGTGTAAACATGGTATTCTTTCCCTGCTGTAAGAAAGTGAAAGAGCAAGTAAAATCCAAAATGCACAATAGATATTTTGAAATGGAAAGAAACAACTCCAAAGGAAAAAGGAAGAGGGATAGGGGAAAAGAGAGTAGAAGGAAGGGAAAAGGAAATGTATACATACATGATATATATGCTATTTGTATAAAACTATCATATATATACACACACATTTTTTTTTATATTTTAGGGTAGGGTCTACATGGTGTTCAGGGTCTCACTATGTAGATCAGACTTGTGGTGATCCGCCTGTTTACAGCCTCCCAAGAACTGGGATTATAAGCACACTCCACCATGCCCAGTCTCAATTGCCATCTCAGCACGCCCCCAGGGGCGGGGCTGGCATGGCAGGCTCGGGGATCCAACCACTAGTCCCTGCTCCTGCTTTCAGGTGCTTTAATCTGCTGAGCTATTTAGCCAGGCCTTAAGCTTCTTAAGATAGTTATATTACTGGGACCGGGGAGATAGCTCAGTAGAATAAGTGCTTCCCTGGTGAGCACAAGGCCCTGAGTTCAATTCCTGGTTCCGCAAAAAAAAAAAAAAAAAAAAAAAAAAAAAAAAAAAAAAA
>NDGN011479227.1:0-10332 GCA_002564285.1 Tympanoctomys barrerae
TTTACATATTTACAGAGAAAAAGGAAACTTTTTAAGAGGAATATATGTCATCAAAATGTGCACTCAAATTCTGTTAAATATAAACATAACCTTTCCCTCTACATAAAAATACTGGCTCTAATTATTTAAATACCAACTGAAAGTTTTTGGGCTGTAGGCTTTAAACTGATCACAGTTATTACTTTTGTTGGTTACTATAATATACAACATGACACCCACTGAGTAATGTAGATTACTGAAAGCCTTTTAGATATAAAGAAATAAATAAGCCTATTTATTAATAACATAAAGACTAACGTGAAAGACACACTGCACAATTTTTAAAAGGTACTTATGAGTATTCTTATATTTTTTGTGAAAAGTGAACTGCTTTAAAAACATTTAAAGAAAAATTTATATTTTAATATAAATTTGGTCCAATTTGTGTATTTGGTACAGGGTCTCACTACACAGACCAGAATTATGGTGATCTTCCTGTTTTCAGCCTCCCCAGTGCTGGCATTACAGGCATGGGCCACCATGGCTCAGAGCACCCTAGGAGTGGGGCTGGTATGGCATGCCAGACCAGCAGGGATTGAACCCTGGTCCCTGAGCTTGCCAAATCAGGTGCTTAGTCTGCTAAGCTATCTCAGCAGCCCAAATTTGGTGTAATTTTAATGCACATGAAATGCACAACAAGAGAGCCACTTATTATGTTTCTGTTTTCTGTAACATCAGCTCTATACCCCAGGTTGTAACATATTTAACTTTTATTATTCTTCAATATGCTAAGACATCACTTTCCAGGATTCCTCGCATATATAATGAAAAATCTATGTAGTTTTATGAGTTGTAAGAAGTGTATGGATGAATAAAAAATGAGAAACACTTATTACATTACTTGTTCAATAACATAACATTTAGATTTATGATTTCTAAGGTGACACTTTTGTTCTCTAGCCTCATATGTTTCTTTTGCTTCATACTCTTTTCCCAGTGACTTCTGATCATGTAGGGGAAATTTGCATTGTTGGTTTAAAAAGTACATACCATATTGGTGTACTTTCTTCTTCCACTGAAAAATTTCTTTTACTTTATCATTCTTTTGGACTTTTTTTATAAAGCTTTTGATTATTTATTTATTTATTTGGTATAGGATCTCACTGTGCAGCTTATACTCATAGTGATCCTCCTGTCTCAGTCTCCCCAGGGCTGGGATTGCAGGTGTGTACCACCATGCCATTTTGCTGGCCAGCACTCTGTGCCCAGGGCTCTGGAGCTGGCACAGTATGCAGTATCGGAGATCAAACCCTGGTCCTTGTGTTTGCCAGGCAGGCGCTTAGACTACTGAGCTAACTTCTCAGCCCCCAACTGGATTTCAGAGTATATATGTGTAGACTGCTCTTTGAACAGAGAAAACCTTACAATCTTAACACTAGTTTTAGTAAGTCTTCAATTATTAAAAAACAATAACACTACTCTAGTGACCTTACCTGATGTCTGCAACATTACAAGACATAACTAAATGATTTAAGCATGAATCATTAATGTATGTTAATTCACTAAGATCAATTAAGAATGTGAGCAACACTTGCGTGGTGTGCAGACCATCCACGTAATTTTAAGTGCCCCCTAAATGGAGTGCAATGCATACTGTACCGTACCAGCTTCACTACTGTGAAGACAACTGCAGACCCCACAGGCATCTAACACTGTCCATAACTTTATATGTGTAATATAATTACCATTTTTAAAAGTGTACAGCAAGGTAGGCATGTATCCATACTGTCTTGTAACATCACAAAGAACTTCCCAATGGCTAAATTATTGATCTATCTTGTTATTTAAGAAGTGTGAGGGCTGCCAAGTTAGCTCAGAGGACTAAAGCCCCTGCTTAGGCAGAGTACAGTGACCCGGGTTCCATCTCTGCCTGCCATGTCAGCCCCGCCCCTGGGGCATGCTGAGACAAGGGATTGAGACTGGGTGTGGTGGTTTGCACCTGTAATCCCAGTGCTTGGGAAGCTGAAAACAGGAGGATCACTATGAGTTCAAGCTGTGTAGTGAGACTCTGTAGACCCTGTCTTAAATGCATTAAAAAGTATGAAATTGTAATTATACTACTGTACAAAAAAGATACATTTTAATTTAGCTCTATATTTTTCAATACCTATGACTGTATATACTTCTCTACTTCCACTTTTTAATGAATATTCTTTTTGATCAATTTCAAGTGTCTAATTATTATTAAAATCTGCCTCAGTCTTTCAGCTAATTCATCCTGAGAACCTATTAAAATTTAACTCTGTCTTTCAAATTTATATTCAAAGCCTCTCATATGACAATCTCTTTTCAGACTACTTTCAAAAGGAATTAACAGGGATTCTTTAAATCCATGAAGTCTGTAGATTCTCTAAATCCGTGAAGCCTCTCAGCAGTGTTTTTCCAGTTGTTTTTCATGTGCGATTAAAGCTAAGACAGCAACAATGGGATTTGTAACAGGAAAAACTTGTTATATATCTTCAGACCTGATTTTTTTATTTTTTATTTGTATTTATTTGGTATAGGGCCTAACTATGTAGCTTGGACTCACAGTGAGTCTCCTGTTTTAGTCACCCAAGGGCTGGGATTACAGGCATGCATCACCACGCCCCAACTCAGGTTTAGTGTGCCTGGGGTCAGGCCAGTGGGGCTGGCGCAGCATGTGGTGCCTGGTATTGAACCCCTGGTCTCTGCAGTTGCTAAACAGGCATTTAGTCCCAGAACTGATTTTTGTTTTTGTTCAAATTTTTGAAAAAATAAGTCTTAGCATACTCCAAGATCAGTTGGATTTCTGAGTGTATTCCTAGATAACTACCTTATTTCATAAAATGCTAGGGCTTCCCTTTTTAATATATTTAGTACAGGGTCTACCTGCTAACCATGACAATGGTTTCATGCAAACAAAAACAGTAGATGATGTTCTTGCCACAACTGTTTTTAAATATGGGAAGTGGAGTTTGAAAATAGTTTACAATGTTTCAAAAGTTCTCTTAAAAGACTAGGTAAGAGTTGTTGCATGATTGGCTGCTAAGTCTGTACAAGTGTGGTTTGTTTGTTTGTTTGTTTGTTTGTTTAAAAACTTTATAGCTACTACAGAGAATTTCTCAAACACTGCAGTCAAGCTCTTCAACAATCACCTCAAGAACGCACATCCATCCTATAATATAACTGCATTAATTAATCCAGTTTATAGAAAAGAAAGCAGAGAACCAAACTTACACTTAATTAGGCACAAGAATCAAAGTCAGATCTGGGACCCTCAGAGCCAGATATTTTGGTCTGGTATTCAAGAGACTAATGGAAAAAATGAAGCAGATCAAAGTTGCTTACTTTACATCTAGGCAGCTTCCTAACAGAAGACATACTACCCTTGTTCTGGAATAGTCAGTATACTGAATTTGTCACATGCATCATGTGGATCTTTACTTCTGTCAGCACATTCCCCACTCCCACCCCCTCTAACTGAATTTTCATCTCACCTTATAAGGACACATTTTATGGCTCACATCTTACCTGGCCAATTCACAATGGTATGATCCTAAGATCTTTCAGTTTATCACAGTTGCAGAAGTGTCTTTCTTAATCAAGGAGATATTTACAGTGCTCAGGGTAAGGTATGGTTATTATAGTTTGGAGCAGCAATTAAACTCTGCTGTGATATTGGTATCAGTATATATTCCTTCATTTTTCTATTGATTCATGTTATTGAACTCATTCTAGACTGGAATGATGAAAACAATTTTATTAATGGTCACATAGGATAATCTCAGTAACAAAGCACTGCTCAAAAATCTTATGAAGAATTCAAACAAATGGTTGACCAGAGTAAGATAATATAAATATATAGGAAGCAGCACCACATAGTGTGGGAAGAGAAGGAGCACTGAATTTCCACTAGTGGCTTAGTGCTCTGTTCTTATGTACAAACATCTCTTTAGTTATTTCTACACAGAATAAATAATTAAATATCTTTCTTCCCCTGGAAACATTACAGAAATGCATCATACTATTTTTATTTAGTTTACCATACATCATAAATAAGGAATTTCAATACATCCTAGTATGAAGTAAGATTAAAGCACAGCTATTCCATTATTTCTGGATCTTAATTACACATTACAATTTTATATAATTCATCATTTAGCTTATATTCTACATACTTTTATAACACATTTATAAATAGGTGAGATTTTATTTTATTTTATCCCTCAATTTAAATATTATTTCAACTGAATTTTATAGTGGTTTAATAATACATTAGGCAGAACTATTTCTTTCATTTATCCCTTATCCAAATTAGATTAGAGCCTAAACATATTTCTGATGTTCCGTTTCATCTCTGTTAAATTTTAAAATTGTATCACTCATAATAAATAGCACATCTAAAGATGTCCTCAATTATTACTTCTGAGTTCATTATATTTAATTGAATGAAAATAATTGTTGAACAGAATATAAAGTAGAGGCCAACAAAAATATATTAAAGATTTACAGTTAACATAAATCACAGCACCAAAATAAGACAGCACTTACTTTTCAGCCTTCATAACAAATCAATAGTTCAGAATCTTTCTTTGTTTTTATACAAATCACTTGTTTCTTGATCATAGGTTCTATTACAGTGTGGTACTGATTTAAACTATTTTCTATCTAGTTTTCTAAGAAAGTAAGGTTGTCATGGAAAACAACTAAAATTAAAAACTTCAAAATAGTAAAAACTATAAAAACATTGAAATACATATAGAAAATTACTTTATTCAGAAAATACATGGTTTCTTCTATTTAAACATTTTGTTAGGGCCTGCGAGATAGCTCAGCAGACTACATGCCTGCTTTGGCAAGCACAAGGATCAGGGTTTGATCCCCTTCTGACGTTCAGCACAGGCCCTGCCCCAAAGGCGAATTGAGCCTATGACAGAGCCCAGCATGGTGGCACATGCCTGTGATCCCAGCAATGGGGAGGCTGAAAACAGGAGGATCACTGTGAGTCTGAGCTGTGTAGTGAGATCCCATACCACATACACAAATGGAAAAAAAAAACTTATTGAACATATTATTTGCAGCTCAGTCATAGACTTACAGTCCCTCATTGGTTTTGTTCATAATTTATAAACATATTGCCAAATGTTGAATTAAATTTTAGTATGCTGACTTAAAGGTACTGTTTCTCATAAAAATATCTCAGTCAGGATTAAATATCTCAACATAGTGAACTAAATTTTATTTATGAAAAACATTTTATAAGTTCACATTTTCCTGTCCAAACTTGACATATAATGTGAGTTCAGATAATGTAACAAAACAAAACACCCACTTAGAACACAGAAATAGTAACAGCAAATCTAACTACTAAGGTTTATTGCTTGATTAGTGGATGTCTAGCTTTCTGTGATTCATATGTATCACATTATTTATCATCAAACAACCTTATAATTTAGGAACTGATAATTGCCCCATTTTACATGAGAAATAATCAATACTGAGACATCAAAGTGTAGAATACATTTCCTAGGAACTGAACGAGTTGCCAGATGCTCTGTACATAAATACAGTAATAAACTTTACAAAAGATGATGAGTGCCTATGTAAGAGGTGCGTGAATGTATTTGGTGTGAAGACCTCAAAAGAGTGTGAAGGTGTGACTGTTGTGGAACTAAAGTCTCTTTTGCTACAATCAGCTCTTCAATGCACACTGTGAATTTCAAAAACAGTTCAGGTGTTTAGTCAAGGTTTATAAATTTGTAGGCCTTGAAATTCCTTCTAAGAAAACTAATTTTTAGCGTGATGTCCTATAAACTCCTGCCTATACTTTGCTTTTCACTAGAGTAAGATAATCAGTGTTATTATTATTATTATTTATTTATTTATTTATTTATTTTTTTGCAGAACTAGGGATTGAACTCAGGCCCTTGCACCTGCCAGGCAAGCACTTATTCTACTGAGCTATCTATCCGGCCCACAATCAGTATTATTTTAAAAAACAATAAACCCATTAGCAACATGCATTATCTGGTACAAATGATTTTTTTATACATTTGCTAATTTTTAACTTGCTTGTGCAATGTAAGTGACATCCACCAATCCAACTTCCTACTTAAGTTCACAGCTGGTCCATGCAAAACAAGCCATTCTGTCGTCCATCTGCTCGGAGGGAGAGATGTGTACCAGTGCACAGCTCAGCCCAGTGCTGCTTTATCACTAGAGTTGCAATTTCTAAATAGATTTCAAAAATAATGATGTTCCGTTTCTACTTTTAGATACCAGTGAGATAACACCTGTCTAGACAGATGGTCTCTGGACTGTGAAATTCAAGACAGCTGAGAAGCAGAAAAAATCAAGTTGGTGACTAGTGTGAAACCATTAGAATCTCCTGTGGAAACCTTTTAGTGCCTGCAAAAACACTTTCTACTAAAGACTAAACAGGAAACTTCAGCATGTGATGAGTATGAGGCATGGACTGAACTGCTTGAAAGCTAAGTACTGTGCATAAATGATCAAGGAAAGGTTACTTTTTGCTGTATTTAAACAATTTACGGTTTAAACACTGAATATTTTACATTAAAAACTCAAAGTCTGTATGGAGCTTTCTTCCCTTGGCGAAAAGCACTGGTAACTACTCATGTATTTGTGACAATCTGCCTAGGAAAATCTCATAGCAAAGAGCTATCTTTTGTGCTTTGCATCCCAGTTGTCCCCTATTGCAAAAGTGACCCAAATCACAAAGTTTTCATGTCTTTTGGCCTTTAGTACTGTGATCTATGTACATAGGAAATTAGTTCAGGTAACATCAAGGAAATCAAGCCGATTTCCACCTTGTACTCTGACTCTACTGTCTTCCATGGCCTGTTTTTGTTCCAATATGACACCCTCCAAGGTTAACACCAGCTTACTTGGGAATAAAAATATATACATGAAGAATATTTATCTATTCCAATCCACTCTACTTTCCCAAGCATCCATCTAACTGTATGTATGTATATATATATATATATATATATAAGTTATGCATATATATAATTGATATTACTGATATATGTTTGAGTCATTAAGTTATACATATATAAATGATTAAAGAAATGAATACACACACACACTAATTGAAGCCAGTATGATAAATGTGGTTAGACCTGCCAGGAAGATGTTTATTATTTACTTGAGGGAAAAAAAAGCTCTTTTATTTCTCTCTGAGGTATCTAAAGGATAAATGAATGGCATAGAATTTTCAATTTTATAAAAATCCAGACAGGTCGAGCTTAATTTATCTTAACATCTGAATTTTTCTCACTCAGAAAATATATGAAGGGAGATTAAAACGTTTCACATATTTAAAATATTTGTTCTAAAATAACACTATATTTTGCATATAAAATAGTAATGTGTAGGGCTGGAGGTTTAGCTCAGTGATTAAGCACATACATGTCTTACATGGAAAGACTCTGGTCTCTCTCAAAAAGAAAATGAATCTAATTACCAAGAAATTGTTGCTTCTTAGCTATATTGATTTCTCAAATGTTCTCTTTCTTCCTTTGCTAACTGCTCTTCTGACTATGCAAACTGACTTTTTCCTCTCAGATAAGTCAAGTTACAATCCTGACAAAGATATAATCCATATTAAAATATGAACTTTTTAACGTAGGAAATATTAGTATCTAATAGTAAGATAAAACTTAGTACATCAAGAAGAGTTCTTTTAAATAACAAATAATTAATTTCCCATGTTAATTATATTGATGACTCAGGCTTTCAAAGTAGACGTAAGTAAAATTTTGGTTAGAATATCAAATAGTGATTGATCCATGGTATAGTCGTATATTAAAAGTATTTTTAGCAACCAAAAATATTAGGAAATTCATTATCAAAACTATTCACTGTATAAAGGCATTAGTAATATTATTATCTTTCTGCAGACAGTCATTACAAAACTGTAATATCTATACATAGTACACTACTAATTTAATTTGAAAAGTATGTAAATATCCTTGAAAATTTTCCTTATGATCTCAGTCATCATAAGTTATGTATAGGTGATTGGAATATACTGTCCCTAGAGTCTACTGTAATGTTAATACTAATGTCAATACTGCTAGGGTTGTTTTGCTTTTTTCTTTTCCTGATGAAGGATATATAATCTCTAAACCTTGTGGCCATATTATAGGGTATTAAATGATTTGGTACATTTTTGAAATGGTACTAGAAAAAATGGGTCCTGGATTAAAATAAAGAAAGGAAAATTTAGATGAAAGGATAGACCAATGGTTTACACTTTACATTTCTTTGAATAATTTAATTTTGTTGTATTGTCAAAAAAAATTGACCTCAATGTAGACTGAAAGATACATGTATGTATATCAAATTAGACTGGAAGATATATATGTATATGGAATTAGACTATGTAAAATACATATATATATATATATATAAAATCTTATTCCATAGAACATAGTGATAGTTCATAAAATTCAAATCACAGTATATGCATAAACAATAAGCATAATCATTGATTTATAACTCCTGTAATAAAAATAACATTTTCCTAATTAAATCTGTAAAAAGCGGACTCCAATGCTTTGGAGATAGTCTAGAAATTATTATCTAAAATGTATACCAACAAGAATGCTAAAGTCTACCATATAATATGTAAATATACCCACAATCAAGTATATAATCATGCCAAATATTAAATAATTCATGTTTTCTCTTGCCTATTTGAACACCTAATAATTTTCTAGTTCCAAGAAAGAAGGTATGAAAAAGCACAACAGTTTACTAATTCTAGACATCAATTTTGGGCAAGTGATTCACGATTAATACCTTCATCACTGTGTTTCCTAACCTGAGGAACTGCTCCCAGGATCAAGTGATCCACGACAATACTTGAAATCTGCGCACTAAGAGAAAACCCTGTGGCATTATCATACCATGTGTGTTTCTAGTCGAAAGGAAATGTTCATTTTGATATTCTTCCCATCACAGATGCTTTACCAGTCCTTTAAATTAATACCATGCATTTCAGTTTTTCTGAAACAGAATCATTACTTATTGTCACCAAAGGCATATTATTGTTTTCCATTTTAACATATGCTAACATAATGAAAGGTAATTTCATAAAAATGAACAAATTTCATTCTGAATTAGGCAGTTTTAGTTATTCTAATAGCTTTTTCCTAAAACCAATTAATTTTCAAAACCAATGAACTTTAATGTGTATTAAAGATATTTTATCACATTATTTTCGTATTTGGGCACACTTTTCAACTAGTTGTAATATTTGAAAGGAATAAAAGGTATTGCAAGATATTAATCCAACTAAACTTCCTTGTTTAAAAATTCATGTGAATTAAAGGTAATTTAAATATTGATGCTATCTGAATAAAGTTGAATAAATATCATTGCATCATATTTAAAACCTAAGCACTTAGAACAGATGAAATACATGAGATCCAGGTATGTGTTGCAACCACAACTATTCATATTTTGGAAAAGGCATGTTTATAAATAAGTTGTTTTCTTTCCATCTCTGTCCTTAATAACCCAGTTTCTAACTCCTTACAGAATGAATTCCAAAATACTAAGCCTGTCAACCAAATCTTTCACTTTCATTTCTTAATTCACCCTTTCTCTCTACCTTTATGCAACCCCAAGTATGTGTCCCGTAGTCATCACTCCATTAAGACATACATATCTCTGAGTTTCCTTAATCCTGCTTAAGCAGCCTGATGCTGAAGTACTTTTAGGTCTCATGTCTTACATGTATCTTATTTGCAATTTTCTGGTCTTAACTCTTTTCTCTACTGATATCCTATTTATCATTTGATGACTAAAACAATGTAAACCTCATATGCCCCAGATGAATTACCAAACTTCACATAAAAATATAACTTATGAATTGTTTGCTGCCACCGTCGCTCTCTAATGCCAGCGCCATTTCTCACTTGCTGAGCTCCAGCCAAAGGAGAAGAGGGTAAGGAGGTCCCTGTACCATGGCTTGTACCAAGCAGACTGCCCGTAAATCCACCGGTGGTAAAGCACCCAGGAAACAACAGGCTACAAAAGCCACTCATACAAACCTCATCATTACAGGCCTGAGACTGTGGCACTCCATGAAATTAGACAAGATAGTGAGGTTATGCTGAACTGCCTATGTTATAGGGGAATAATATCATTAAGCTTTTCTTCTGGAGGGTTAACAACTTAAGTTTACAGACCAAAAATTAGAGAAAAACAAGGACTGCAAGGACAGCCAACATTTTAGCCCTAGCCTTTCAAGGTCAGTGAGGACTTAGGACATAGGAGAACCTGTACTGTAACATCCTG
>NDGN011479230.1:0-12909 GCA_002564285.1 Tympanoctomys barrerae
AGAGGAAGGCTCGGCGCCCGCTGCTGGCCTGCTGAAGCTGCCGGGCAGTCTGGCTTCTCCTCCCCACCTTGTGTTTCTCTACAATTGTACTTAGCAGGAGGCGCAGGAAAAGCACATAAACTTTACCTTTAACAAGAGCTTAGGGGCGCTTGTTGTCAGCATGGTCCCAAGCTCATCCCAGTGCTGGTTGGGAAGTGGCTAGAAAAATGTTTATATTTGCTCATGGAAAATGGATGAACTTTGCAACTCCCTAAGGCAAGGTCCGCTGAGAGCAGCTAGCACTTCACTGGGCCTTGAGTGGCTGCAAAGTTTGATTAGGGGAAGAGGAAAGGGACAGATTTTTAGAGAGTGGATTAAACTGGGAAACTGTCAGAGTGACAATTGATAACAGGAATCTCTGGAGTGGAAGGAACTTTCTGGAATGAATGCCCTGGGAAGAACTCACTGAATTGCCTGGAGGTCCAAGAGAGGTCTCAATGGCTCGCCTTGCTAGCTCGCCAGCTCCCAGAGGCTCCTTCTCCATGGAATCCTGGAGAGCTGGAGGGCTCATCACTTGGGCTGGCAGGAGTGAGCTCTGTCCCTTCAAGGGTTGGTTTGCAGAGTCAGCAAGGGCCATCTGGGGGCTTGATGAGATTCAGGAAATGTCTCTCTCGCCCTGTGGTCATCAGTTGGAGCAAGAGGTATTAATGCCCAGAGGACCCCGTGAGCCAGGCTGGGCAGCAGCTTTCCGTTCCTGCTCCTCTTCTGAGCCCCGCATGGTGCAATGCCTGCTGAACCTCAGTGAGGCCTCTCAGTGCCCCCAGAGCTCTCCTTCCTTACGCCACCACAGGTACCCTTTACTTTGGTTTTGTTCCTATTACTTTACCCAGTTACAGTCTATGGATTTTATAAGGTATTTAATAAGTTTTAAATATAGTAGAGTCTACATAAATGAACAAAAAAACCCTACTTTCTCTGCTACACAGCATGTTTCCAAGTCCACTTTTCCTACCTTATCTCTTTTTGATCTTCCTTCTCAGGGAGTCAATATTTATTTATTTATTTATTTATTTATTTATTTATTTTTGCAGAACTGGGGACTGAACTCAGGCCCGTGCACTTGCCAGGGAAGCACTTATTCCACTGAGCCATCTCCCCAGACCCTCAGGGACTCAATTTAGACTGACACATCATGACAGTAAAATTTCCGTCATCCTTTTTGACTCCCCAGTCTTACTCCCCAGAAGTGGCCCTCAAGAGTATCTTCTGTATGTTGGACAATTAGTTTAAAAATGAGTCTGAAGAGTGATTAGGGAGTTTCCCCCTAAAATCTTATGAGGTATGAGTAGGAAATATGGAACTCATTACTTCCTGAAATTGTGTAGGATAGATACATGAGCAGAATCCAGCAAATTTAGTTAAATTCATAGATGAAAGATTCATCTCGTAAGTTTAAATGGAGCATAAGACTGTTCAGAGCCTGTAGTATTTGAAGGTGATAAATGGGAGCCAGCTCTTGCAGCTCCTATCCCATTCCTGCACCTAATGTCTCATGAGGTATGGGCAAATGGCTAGCCACATAGAGGAAAAGGAGTCGTAGGCATGAGTAAGCATATGCACGCACCCACGCACGCACACACACATACACACCTACACGCACACACACGCACACAGGTGTCTTAGTCCACTTTGGGCTTCTATAACAGAATATTTAGGACAGGGTAATTTACAATGAATGGAAATTAACTGCTTTATGATTTTGGAAATTCCAAGATCAAGGCTCCAGTATTGGCAAAGGCCTTGGAACTGTGGCACCCTAAAATGACAGGAAGGAAGCAAGATGGAGTTAGGAGTGCGAGAGAGCAGGGCCCAGCCCTGTCCTTTGGTGAGTAGCCTGCTCCCGGCACAGGAAGGTCGCTCCCACGTTGATGGCACAGAGCCGCTCATGAGAGGAAAGCCCTGGGGACTCACTGTGTCCGCCTAACCTTTTGCAGTGAAGTTGCAACACATGGTTTGGACTCACACTTTCAAAACATGGTGTGTGTGTGTGTGTGTGTGTGTATTCTACAAATCTGTGCATAGATAAACTTTGTTTAAGTGTTATAATACATATCGCAAGCACACATTTAAAGAGAATAACACACCCGCTATTGTGAGTGCCCTGCATTCAGCTGATTCGCAGAGTGCTTTTGGTGAGTTGTTGCTAAGTTCTTGTCTCTGCAGTCAACCAATACTTGCATTTGAACCACAGCCTGACAAATGGAGCTTCATTCCAACCTGCTAGCTCTTTTCCCAGTAAAATTTATTGTCATTCCATCTGCTATGTGACCTGTAATTAAGCTATTTCTCATCCTTGGACAAATAGCATTCATTAAGCAGATCTTGCTTTCAGTTTCATACTATATTATATGTGAAATTTTTACTTTTTTGGTGATGAGTGATTTTTTTGGGCTGAAATCAGACAGCAACTTTCACATACTGAAAGATTAAAAAAAAATCTTATGTTGTTTAGAAGGCTTGGCTACATCTGTGCCATACTTTTAAGTTTAACTTGGGTTATAAACATTTTTTCTCATCTCTTTATTCAGCCTGGACAATCAAAGCAATAAGTCAAACCCTGACTGTTAGCTTTTGCAGATTCTATGGTGAAATCCACCCGTCATGGCTGGCGTGAGGTCACCGGCAGGCCATCACCATGTTAGGTGCTGTCACTGTGCAAGTCACATGTGACATTGCCAGTAAAGGTGACTATAGACTATAGTCACCTTAGCAGCATGAGTCACGAGAACTGTGAGCATTATCTTGCTATCTCACGATAGCTCATGTTACTGTAAGTGCAGACAATTAAATCTTGAAAATGGCTGTGCTGGACCCTGCCTCACAAAACTTCTGAAATTTCAGTGCCTGCCTCTCAGGGTGCACTGTCTCCCAGCGAAAGCCCCCGCCAGGCACCAGAGTGGGCTCCCTCTGGCCCGTCCACACTTCAGTTTTCTAAACCCAAATTCTCAAGAGTGAAAGAGGCTGAGGATATTTCGGCATTGAGTTTATTCACTCCGCCCTTCCCCTCTCAGCAGTTTCTTTTCCTCCTTCTACTTTCCACCTTTTGTTCTGTCTGAATCTCTTTCTTTTTTTCTGAATCTTTTTTTCAGAAGTAATGAGCTGCATAGACAAAGGGAAGTAGGCGTGGGAGGCCAACAGCAAGGGCAAAAATCAATGGAGGTGTTAGAATGGAGCTCCCAGCCCAGAATTTCCCCAGGGAAAGGGTTTTCCCATCTTGCCCTTACAATCTTAATTTATGGCCACACGAACCTGCACCTCTCAAGATGGTGGCGATATGTGACCCTCTTGATGGCCCATTTATTTGGATATCCTGCCATCCCATGGCTGTAGCTCTTCAGGGCACAGAGCCTTCTCACCAAGTCAGCTGAGATAAACAAGTAGCAGAGAAGTCATGGAGTACTGTGCTGCACCACCTCCTCTACTGCACCTACAGCCAAAGAGGAGAGAGCCCTCTGGCTAGGGGGCTTGGCCCTTGCTGTCATCCTTGTGCCAGATGCCCCTGCCCACGCCCACAGTCACAAGACCACACCAGTCCTGTCATTCGTGGTGAGCTCTTGAAATCATCAAGATCAACCTGAGGGCTGGCCAGTGGACTAAAGCGCCTGCTTAGGCAAAGTGCAGGGACCGGGGTTTGATCTCGGCACCACATGCTGCGGTGGCCCTGCACCTGGGGCATACTGAGACGCCAAGCACCGGTAATCCCAGTGCCTGGGAAGCTGAAACCAAGAGGAACACTACAAGTCCGATATGTGCAGTGAGGCCTTGTAGACCCTGTACTAAGTACATACCAAAGGTCAACCCGAATTTGCTGGATATGTGCATAATATTCCCATTCCAACTGCACGATTGGCTGGTCTAGCGGAGGCCAGCGAGGCCGCATTGTGTGCTGCGAGCTCGGCCACGCATGGCGACTCACTCAAGGTATTCTGTGTCCTTTGAAACATCAATGACAAGCAAGCAGCCTCAGGAGGTTGCTTTGATCCTTTTTGATCTTAAAAAGAAACACAATTTAGATGTATAAAAAATAGAGCTAATTAGGAGGATCAACACTTTCTATTCTTGTCCTTTCATTCAAAGGGAATGATGACACCTGACTAGAGGAGCAGCTAAGGTGGCTCTCCCCTCCCTGGCATGGACAGGACCCCACTGTCTTAGAGCTTAATTCCTTTCTTCTAAAGCCCTGAGGTTGGGCTTCAAAGCTGAGGTCTCAGAGCTGCAGAGTGACACTGGAGAAGGAGCATCATAGGACATGCTGGGGGAGGAGCAGCGTGGATTCAGAAAGGGCTGGGGACAGGTGCATGGCTCAGTGGCTTGCTCAGTGGCTCAGTCCCCCCTACTGCCTGGCATTCCTGAGGACCTGGGCTTAGGCTTCAGCTCTGCACAAGTACAGCAGAAGCCAAGGCCAAACCAAATGGCAATGACAACAATAACCACAAAAGCCATTACCTCCTCCACAACGGGTTTCACAGCTGGGACATGCATGGTCAAGGGGAATCTTGAGACACAAGACTCAGGTCTACCCATACAGGTGTGCAGAACCAGGCAAGGGGGAAGAAAGCGGCGAAGAACTTCCCAAGACTGAGGATGGCTCACAGGGAGCAGAGCCAGAGGGTCAGTAAGGGCCAGCGCTGCCTTGGGTGAAGAGCTGTGTGTGTGTGTGTGTGTGTGTGTGTGTGTGTGTGTGACATCCCCATGGCACGCACCCCCTTAAAGGCAGCCAGTCCCAGGCTACCACAGGGAGGCTGTGTTCTTCCTGAAGCTCTGGGGATTTGGACAAAGTCAACACCACACAACATTTTAGAAAGCGGCTTGCGATCCCGGATGTGCTGCGGTGCGGCACTGCAGCTCCTGCAGGCGCCTGGGCAGTGCCTCAGGTGCACAGTGGGTTGACGCTGGTTAGCGCTGCAGGAGGCTTCATGGGACTCAGACCAAGCATCAGGCTCCAGCACGCCGCCGCCGCCCTGAATGCTCCACACGAGATGACTTGCTAACAGCGCGGGCGGCACTGAAATACTTTTTTCTTCCACACACATGACAGCAGACATTCATTGTTTCTGTAAGAAATACCAAGCAAGAAGCACGCAAACAATGAGCTCTGCTAGCTCCACAAACAGGGCCCTGCCCCTTGTTGGTCAGTGTCCTGGGAACAGTGAATTGGAAGTCAGCTTATCTTCCAGTGGCAGAGAAATAGGTGGTTTCAGGGGAGTGTATTAGGCCAGGGGTACAGCCCAGCAGCACAGCGCCTGCCGGTAAGCCTGAGGCCCTGAGTCAATTCCTTGCACGAAAACAAAAACAAAATCAAAAGTCTCAAAAGAATGTATTTAAAGAATAATAACCTGGTAGGTGCATCTCTGGTAAGGAGTGCTCAGCCTGGAGGCAGACTCCGGAGTTCTTGTTTAGGACATGGACCTTTCCCTCCATCTCACTGAGACTGAGCGGGGAATCCAGCTGGGGGTGGCTGGACCTCGACCTTGGGTCTCCTTGACCTGCAAGCCCTGACTTCTAGCTTTAAAAGCTGTCCGGGGAGGATGGCGTTGTTGTTGCTGTTCAGGTTGGCTTTGGTTTTCGTTTGCTTTTGCAGAGCTCAAGAGTAGGCCCAGGTCCTCACGCACGCCCGCTGCAAGCCCGCTGGACCTGCCCCTTGCTTTGGGCTCAAGAAGATCCTGCAGCGATGCTGACAATGGGTGCAGCTGTCAGCTGCACACTGGGTGCTCACAGCCCTGGCAAAGCATGCAGCTTCAATGCTGAGAGGATGTTGGTGAGCCGGGAAAGCCTGAGGTGACCCTGCCGGCATTCTCCCTCCTGAGCCCCCTTCCCAGGATGCCACCAGTTCCCTCAGAAATGCACTGCCAGAGAAGGACATTTGGGATCGTGTGGGTTCATGTCATGTGGGTGACACAGGACAAAGCTGCCAACACCCCTTCCTGGGATCCGTCCATCTGCATACACCATGAAGCCCTGAGAGGCCTCGCCTTTCCGTGCTGCCCAGGTGCTCCTGAGCTCTGGCTGAGGGCAGGATGACGGTGGCTCCGGTCAGCTGCAGCTCAGTGCTGAAGGGCACAGACGCAAGGACTCTGGCACCTGCTTCTCACTTTCTCCTCATCCACCAGGCTCACCTTCACAGTGCGGGCAGTGCACTGTTCCTCCCCAAGGGACCTGAGGCTGGGAGAGGAGAAAGGCAAGACACAGTGCGATGACAACCACCCTTGTCCCTAGGGCTGGGTGCAGAAGTCAGAAGGAAGCGCTGTGGTCAGCAATGCTTGGTCTCTTAGTCTGCCCGCCTCCCCGGAGCTGGCCACGAGCTTAGGTGTCCACTGTCCTCTCGTGGGCACACGGGTGCCTCCCAGGTGGGCACGGGACCCTAGTTCTGCTCTTTTTTTTTGCAGAGCCAGGGATTGAACTCAGGCCCTCGCGCTTGCCAGGGAAGCACATATTCAACTGAGCTATCTCCGCAGTCCCAGTCCCCGCGTTCTGCTCTTTTTGCTGTCCAGTTTATCTGAGGAATCAGAAACGTTTCTCCACAGTCGAGCTTTGCTGCCACATCAAGGGCATTCCTCGCATTTTAACCTAGGAGGCCACACTGATTTCGATTATTACGTGGAGCAGAAATGTTGCATTTTCAGTGCGTTTCCACGCTCTTCACCTTCTGGAATCTCTCGCTTCTTGCTGATGAGAAACAGCTGATTCTGGAAGCATCCGTTGAGGGGAAGCTCCTGGCAGCGCAAAGCACAGGCGCTGGCTGGGCGCGCAGGTCTCCCCCACATTCTGAGGGGCCATAGTTTTCTGCCTGGGATAGTCCGTACTTGAACACTGTGCTCTACTTAGTCATAGTGGAAGCGTGGAAGCTTTCCTCTAGGAAAAGGAGCCCGAGGGAACAAAAAGAAATCACTTTAGCTTTTAAAAGGTGTCAACATATCTGACAGTGAAGATGAAGAGCACTAATCAAGCTACTAGCACGGCTGGGATCCTCCCAGCGCCTTTTTCGGTCCGTCGCGGTTGGCCTGGACGGCACCACTGGGCTCAGGCCGCTCTCACATGAGGGCGCTGTGCTCTCCACTCCGAGGGGTTTTGGCGGAGGCCAAAACACAAGGCCACAGCACAAGCGAATGCAGTGATGTGCAGACCGTCATTTAAATGCTTCCTGTCGGTAGTGGGGGCACAGAGGGAAGGGAAAGGCTTCGTAGAGCACCTACCTTTCAGGAGGATCCAGACGCTGACCCCGTGCTTCCCGAGCCCGTGTTTCCCAGTGTGGGTGGACAGGGAGGGCCCAGGGACGAGGTGATGCAAGACGATGGGGCTCTTGGCTTTTGGGAGCCTGGCGCCTCTGCATCGCACGCCAGCGTGCTAGGTAACACTGTGCCTTGTAACCACGTCCCACGTACGAGAAACGTGGGCGATCAGTCCAGAACTGACGCGCAGAGAAGATAGAGCAAAGGGCGGCGCGGGGCAACGACACAGGTGTGGGTCCCGTCCTTACTGGGGACACGTAAAGAGCAAGCAGCAGGGAAAGCCATACTCTGATTTTTCATTTTGGGATTTGAATCTTCTCAAAATACGTAGCTTGGGTGGGAATCCTATGTGGTCAGCAGCATACAGGCCCATGTGAGGCATCTGTAAGTGACCAGGTTGAGAGGCTGCTACCTTCTGAATGGAGATGGGGATTGGTGACCATCGATGGTAAATGTTAACGTGGCCAATTAGGAAATGTTCCGGAGAGTGGTACAGTGCATTTCTGCGCATGTCTGTGGGGTGGCTCAGGAGATGATTGGCACATGGGCCAGCGAATTAATGAGGAGACCTACCCTGGTGGTGGGCAGCATCACCCAATAGGCTTGTAGTCTGGATGGATGAAAGAAAGGAGGAGGAGGTAGGCATATAGCATTTGGGAGCTCCGAGCTGCTTGAGCAGCTGCCTTTTGCCGCTTGCTGTGGACACCACGCTTCCAGGCCTTCCGGCTCTGCCTGGTCCGCATCCGTGACCCCTCTTGTCCTGCTGCTCCCAGCTTCTGAGGCCAAGGGGCTATAGGGGCCTCCGGCTCTCCACCCTGCAGAAGGCCACTGTGGACTCTCCTGCCTCTGATCCTGTAAGCTAGCTACTAAATCCCCTTGCATAAATGCTTTGTATCAATTCTGTTCCTTTAAAGAATCCTAACCAATACAAGGATGGAGAAGAAGGGACAAATAGGAAGGGCGTGAAGAAGACAGAATTTAAAAGATCTTGCCTGCTTATTGTTTGAAGGAGGCTTAGAAGTTTTCTTCATTACAGACAATGCAATAGGCTTTGCATGAAGGTTTAGGGGAATACTGGTGAGCAAAGCAGGTACTGTGTGGTTCCTGCTCATGGATTTTATATTTTGATGGGAAATTTATTATCCCATCAAAATTACCATAAATACTATAATTACTTGGGCCAAGGCACAGGAGCAAGAGGGACCCGGCTGGCTGTGTATCACAAGAGCTAGGCCTTAACCCCAGGCCAGGGAAGATTACCTTGGGTGAGAGGGTGTCAGATCAAGAGTGGAAGTGAGAGTAGAATTGAACTAGATGCAGGCAGGGACGTCTGGAGGAGGAGGAGAGGAGCCAGGGCATGCCAGCACACTCCAGGGCCCCGTGGTCATGGGCAGCGAGGAAGTGTTGGAGGACCTGAGAGGAGAGAGCTCAGGTAAATGAAAGGACAGAACAGGGCATAACGTGTGCCGAGGTCATGAAGGATAAGGACCCATTGCTGCAGGCCCTAAAGGCTGCGCAGAAGGATCTCACATTTCTACTCTAGGAAAATAAGGGAGAAGTCTGCAGCAAAGTGGCTTGTGTGTGTTTGTGTTTGATCTGATCCTAGTTGAATTTTATCAACTTTGTAAAGAGCCCATTGTCTGTAGCATATAAAAGGAGGGAGAACGATAGGAGCAGAGACGTTGGAGCCCAGTCAGGACCCTGAGTGGTCACGATGAGGCTGAGAGAGAGCTAGGAGGGTGGCTGCAGTGTAGCCAGAGCAGTGCCATGGTCACAGGACCTGCCGGTGGCTGGGGACAGGGAGCACAGCGGGAGAGGGTCTCAGAGGTGTCTGGTGTAGAGGACTGCTAGCGCCTCGGAGGTGGGTATGTGCCTGAGGGTGTCCTCGCTGTCCTGTCAGGTCAGCGTTTAGCCTCCAGGGGTCCTGTGATCTGTAGGCAGGCGCAGTCCTGAGGGTCAGCAGTCTGCACGGTAGCAGTGGAATTCATCTGATGAACACGAAGGTCGTGCGGGGTAAGAAGAGAAGAAGGGCAGAGTAGGCAGATGCGTGGGCAGAGCCCGGTCCGCAGGGAGAGCCATGCCGAGGGCAGGAGGAGAAAACCTACTTTCCTGATGATGCCAAGAGGGATGGATGCACAGTGGAGCACACGGAGGGCTGGGCCTTCAGAGGATACTTGCTCCTCTTTACCAAAAACATCTGAGCCTGTGAAGTGGCAGAGTAACTTTTGAAAAGGTGCCCAGACAGCTGCCCAGCCGCAGATGTCCTGCCATGCTCAGGTTTGCCCCTCATCTTCTCTTTCTTTCCCCTGCAGCAAATTGAGATGAAAAACACAGTGGGATGGAACAGTGAAAGAAGCCGCAGCCTCCTGATAAACCTGGTGAATTTAATCAACAACCAGTTCTTAACGCGTTCTCCTCCTGCAAGCCCAGACCCCTGTACTGGAAGGCTGCTGGCTCTCAGGGTGCAGACAAAGCAGCCTGGGAGTGATGGGGGCTGACAGTGCTCCTGGCCCCCACCCAGCAGGGCACCGGATGCTTTGCTGCATGGGGCCACGGGGTTGCATGACTTTGGAACCGCGGGGGACAAATGTTTCTGCTAACCAGAATCCCAGGGACGTCACTGTTGGTGATGGATTGAGAAGCGTGTCTGTCCTGTTTGGCCTCCCTCCTCATCAGCACATAGTTGTTACACATTCATCACTTGTAAAGCTCTGGGAAATGTGCTGGTAGCTAGAGAGGAGGAGGAGGAGAAGGAGGAGGAGAAGGAGGAAGAAGAGGAGGAGGAGGAGGAGGAGGAGGAGGAGGGATCTGCCTTCCATCCAGCCGTGCTCGCCATGGTCCTCCAGCGATGCCCGCTTCACCAGCCGCACCTGTACCACCGCCTGCACGTGCCTCTTGACTCCTCTCGGATTTCGAAGGCCTGGCTGGCTTCAGCAGCAGGTGCCTGGCCTCTGTCAGCTCTTCAGGATAGCACTTGGCAGTTAACTGTACACTGGCCAGACCCAGATGGACTTCATCAGGCCTTCAGAAAGGTTGAAAAAGGGACCTGGACTCACCAAAATGCCCGCCGGTTATGGAAAGGCTCTGATGGAGACAGCGGAAGCTTGTCACACACAGGAGAATTCCACAACTTCAAGGCAGGGTCTCAAAGCCTGCTGATATAATTGAATAGGAGTGCTGACCTTCCAGTAGGACAGAGCACTCTTGGACCTGCTCGTGGGATTGGTCCTGTCCCACATGTGATGATTTGCTGCGGGATCTGAGCCCGTTTCAGTGGGTGCAGGTGTTTACCCATCCCGCACAGGCTGGCTCCCCCGCACCCTCTACTGCCAGGTGCCAACGCCCTCCTCCGCAGCCTGTGCCTGCTGCGCTGTTCCTCCGCACCTGCCCTGGTTGTGCTACCTCGGGTGCAGCCTGTCGCAGGTCGTGACCTCTCTACACTTTCTGCTCTGCCTGCGCAGTGATTTCTGGATATTTCGTGCAGTTGCCTGCGTTTGCTTGGTAGTAGCTGAGAGTGCCTCCCTGTGCCTCCCCGCGCCCCCCAGCCCCCGAGCACTCCCGTGCCCTCTGCGCCCCCGTGCTCCGCCGTGCCCCCCGAGCCCTCCCGAGCCCCCTGTGCCTCCCTAAACCTCCCCGGCCCCCCGTGCCTCCCCAAGCCTCCCCCCCCCACCCCCCGCTCCTCCCGGAGCCTCCCTGTGCTGCTCAATTTATTACAATAAAAGACACACTGTCGTGAATCCCCCTTGAAACGCCTCTCTGTCTCCTAGCGCAGGGCCGCCTTGTTCTTGCGCTTCTGCGGCGCCTCCGGAAGGCCTGTTTCAGGAGTATCTTTATGAGGTCTGGTGAAAACTGCCGTGAGCCGCTGTGGAGCCCCGACCAATAGAAAGGCAGCTCCTACGCACGTGACGCAGTGTCCTCCACATCTTTTTCACTGGACTCAACACCATATAACTTCTGCCTCTCCTGCAAAGTCAGAATGATCCTGAAAGATAACTATTTTGAATCGATGTAGGACCCTGAGGCAGCCACAGCAGCACAGCTGGACGCCAAGGAAAGAGGGATCCAGAGCTGCTTCGGAAGTGGGAAGAGCCGATGCTGCGACTCACCCGTGCACCTGGGAGGCTGAGGCCGGACTGTCAGTCTAGGCCACACAGTGAGTGCGAAGCAAGCCTGGGCCGTACAGTGAGAGCCTGTCCCCAAAAGAAAAGAAAAGAGCACTAACTGGCAAGGACCGTGGGATAGGTGCATTCAGAGTGAGACGGGAGGTTTGGGGGACAGTGAATGGCGATGCGTCTTTTAGTGCAATAAACATAAGCTTGAACATTCACTGTGGATTTGGGCTTCCTTGTGGACCTTAGAGCCTCTGCGCCCCAAGGTGAGTTTCTGATGCCCGGAGGGCCCTCCGGCGGGCTGTGAGCGCCCTCAGCAGGCTTGCTCTTCTCCCATCCAGACACCAAAATCCACGTAATGACTCGAAGTACATCTGCTCACGTGGGCTTTCCAGGGTTTGAATTACACCAATTTCATTTTCAAGGAAAATTTGTTGCTTGCTGGGATTTTGTTCTTAATCACTTGTGTTTCTAAGTAATGACCCCATCAAGTAAAATTTGTAGGCTTCCTATGATACTGCAATTTAATAACACACATTAATTATAGTCGTACATTGATTTATATTTCATGATACTAACCTAGCTTGATGGTAGCCTGCCTGGACTTCAGCTTTCTGTGTCTTCTAACATAAGCACTAAATAGAGCACTAAATAAAGTCATCCTCAGTGTGTGATTTGCCCCTCTCTGCACCCATTCTCTTTTACAGCTTCTCTTCTTTCTTTGTTGGGTCCTCCCTTTCCTCCTCCTGCACAGGCTTGGACCACTGCAGGTGTCCCTGTTACTATAACTTCCTGTTCTGCTCTGCGGCTGGCAGTTTCCTTGGGTGTCCCTGTCTCCTTCCTGGGCCCCTCCCTGTTCACCAAGGGGACTCCTGGCCTTGGAGAAAGCCAGGAGAATAGCAGACGCTCAGCCAATAACCGCTAGTGACTGAATAAATTTATGAGGAAGAAACTCATTACTTTCTTTTCTTTTAAAAAATTGGTCGTGTCTTTAAGAAATGGGTTACGTCTTTAAAAAAGTTGAATTGTGTTAGATTGGACTCAGTAGTGATTGGCCTGTTTGCAGCCTCCCAAGGACTGAGATTACAGGCACGCCACCACGCTCACTCTCAACTGCATCTCAGAGCGCCCCGGCGGTGGACTGGCATGGCAAGCCCAGGGACTGAACCCCTGGCCCCTGCTCCTGCTTGCAGGCTCCTAAATCTGCTGAGCTATTTGGCCAGCCTTGGGTTGTGTTTTTTTATTTTTTATTTTTAAGGTTGTATCTAAGTGAAATAAATTCAGCCCACTAGCTGAGCTTTTTATCTGAACAATGGCAAACATCTAGATCCTCAGGAACTGTAACTGTGGAGAAGAGAGTAGACCCAGCTACTTGACAGATGGATTCCAACCATTTGGATGGAGCTCAGCGCATAAGATGAAGAGTGTGATGCCCGTTTCAACCATAGCCACAGTTTTACATGTCTTGTTCTTTACTAGTGGAAATATTTCTTCTCAGAGGAACAATGCCGCTCAGGACAGGAAATTTAGAA
>NDGN011479252.1:0-13875 GCA_002564285.1 Tympanoctomys barrerae
TTAGAGACTACAGATTGACTGCATAGACCTGCAAAATGTTGAATATTGGGCCCTTTTATAGTTAGTCTTGGTTAAATTCTTCTGTTTTCTATGAACTTGTTTCTTCAAGTGTAAGGCAATGCATAGTAATAGCTACTTCTGGGGATGTTAATATGCTTAAATAAGAGCAATATCAATATGGATATATAGATGAGACAGATTAGATAGATAAACTTGATGGATGTATACATGCATATATACATTTATGTATTCATATATGAATATCCCTGGCCTTGCTCAGCAAACAGGAGCTACTCTTAATATGTAAACTAAGAACTTAATGTATTTAACGAACTTCTTATTCAGAAAGTGCTGCCATTCCTCAAGCATCTTGCAAATCAGAGGCATAGAGAGGCACCACATACAGAAAACTCAGGCACCTTCCATTCTCCCAGGGTGCTATGAACAGTGTGCCAGGTATAACCTGTAAAGTCAGAAGCAGGCCATCTCTGGAACCTGGAAGGGTCTGGAAGACTTTGTGGAGGGAAGAAGAATGAGGGGATGGGAGTTGGGAAGGACACAGGAGGTTGTTCTGGGGTGGGGGAGTAGCCCAGGCTCTAAATAGGAAGAGGCAACAAAATGGCAGAGTGGAGAAGCTACAGGAAGAAATATTCTCGGGAAGGAAAGATTACTTCCTATGCCCAGGCTTCCACACGGGCAAGCAGGAAGACAGGGAACCGGACCGTGGTGGGTTTAAGAGCAACAATTGTGTCTCTCCGCAGAGCAGAAGAGGGATTGCAGCTGGACGCAGGGCTGTGGGGGTGGTGTGGGGAAAAGGACAAGCGCTGTTGTTGGTTGGGTTGAAAAAGAACAAAGCAGCCAAGGCACTGGAAACCTGCAGTGTGACCCAAAAACACACAGGCTATCCAGGCAGGTGGCATACATCCCTTCAGCAGGAGGGACATGCAGGAGGAAAATAGAATTTTAAAACGGCTTTGATGACCCAAGACCCAGGGATTGCCAAGCCAGGCTAGCAGCAGCAAAGCAAACACCAGCAACAATAGAAACAGTCCTTGTCTCTAACATCCAGGCAAACTGGGCAGTGTCAGGGGCTCATTTATCAGAAGTTGGTGACATACCAGGCACTGTGTCAAGAACTTCAACACATATTCTCCCCGTCAGTACTCGGGGTCAGCCTCCAAGGCAGGGCAAGTGTCCTGGTTTAATAGTTGAGGACAGTTCACATTTACTGGCCATTAAAAGCAAACTGCAGAAGGGATTCAAGCTCAAGTCTGGCTCTAAAACCCATTCCCTTTCCATAACTGCAGAGGCTTCTCTCATTGGTGATCACGTACAGATATGCTCATTCTGTCCATAATAGTCATCTTGCTCATGGTATAAATTGCTATTTGTTGCCCCATTAGAGTATTGTAGGCACATTCTGTGGCTTTTGTTGAAGTATATCTAACTCATGAGAGGCTTTCCTGTTTTCATTTTGAACACCGAGGCACAGAGAACATAAAGAATCTGCTCAAGGTGTTATGTTTTGGATGTGCTCTGCCTACAAAGGGCTCATGGTGTTAAGTTTGGTTGCTGATAGGCTATTGGGAGGTAGTTGGATCATGGGAACTCTTAACTCTGTGAACAGATTAATCTACTGATGAGATCATAATTTGATGGCACTATTGGGAGACAAGATGAAAGAAAGGGCTTCACTAATTATGGAACTATTAACTTGGAGACGCCATCTAGCTCCTGGGCACTTCTTCTCTGTGCTTTACCTTTCTGTTCACTTCTTGGAAGCCACAAGATGAGCAGCTGTCTTCAGCCAGGCCTGGCTGCCGTACTGTTTCTCCTTGTCCTCAGGCCTAAATCAATACAGCCAACCAATCATGGACTGAAGTGTCGGAAACCACGAGCCAAAATGAATCTGTCCTCCTTTTAGCTGTTTTTCGAGGGTGTCAGGTCATAGTGATGGGAAGTTAACTAATGTACAAGGTCACACAGTAAGGATTCATCTCCAGCACTCAGAACCTGCGCAGCTGACTGTATATAGTACCACAGATGTCATGTAGTTGGGCCTCTTCACCCCATATTTCCTTCCCGCTGCAGTAGTGTGCCCATCAGGGAGGCACAGAGGAGAGTGGACAGGAAGGTTGATAGCCCTGGGAAGAGAAGGCCAGAGGGGCAGGTGGAGACCGTCTTGTGGCTGTTAGTTCTGTGCTAATGACATCTGCTTCCTGGCAGGGACAACTTTGATCCTCATGGGAGGGTAGTTCAGTCCCTTTGGACACTTGGTTTGGGGACATGAAAAGTCTGAGTGTTATGGGCAATAGTGCATATACCAAGGAGGTGGTAAATCATTCAGTTACTCTGTGTCTGAAACATTTTTGATTTTTCATTGAATATTCTTGACTGGCTAGGAGAGCCATGCAGGTAGTGTTAAGAGTGGGGGATAATTGTTGTCCCTTGAGGACCAGCTAAGGGCAATGCTCATTGTACTGTAATTTGTGGTCCAATTTATCTTCTTTAAATGACCACAAAAGAAAATGATCACAGCAGCAGAGCAGCATTAGAAATGTGAAATGGATAAATAAAATCTTGACAGAGACCAGGGGCTGCTGAACCCATCTGAAAAAATGGAGATATGAGGGGCACACAGGCTTAACAGTGAGAAGTCTCTGGAAGGAAGGCTGTAGGACAAATGTCAAGTGTTTATGAGGATGAAAGAGAAACCAATACACACACACCCTCAGGCCTTTGCCAGTCTCTTTGTTCATGAGCAAGGTTGAAAGTCTCCATAGGTCACTTCCCAGCAGTGGTCGTGGATGTTGTCAATGATAACCAAGTGTCATGGCATGCCAGAGATGGCAGGGGCCTTGGAGGTCACATGTTAGTCTGATAGCAGCGTTCTGCAAGCAAGGAATGAACCCCTGAGAGATGAAATGCCACCGGCTGATATTCACGTGCATTTTTTGTGGGATGTTTATAAAAACCAACTCTGTCATCCAATTGGAATGCAGGCTCCAGAGCAGCCACTAACACCAGCAAACTCTTCACTGTTCCTGTACTGAGGAGCCTTCTATGGTCACGATCTCCTGCAGTTGTCACAATAATCTGGCAAGACCAATGCTCATGTGCTTTCACAGGGAGGACCTCTAGGCCTGGAGCGATGACCTAGCTGGCCTGAAGTCATGCTGTTAGGAGGTAGCGGAATCAGCCTCAACACAGTGCTGGCACCAAATTCTACTTCAGTGTACTTTTTTAACACGACACAGATAGGAAAACTGTAAGATAAACCAGCACAATCTTCATGGGACATTATTTTACCTTTAGAAATTCTTATGAATTCTATACAGGAACAGGCAAATGTTTAATTATACAGTGTTTAGTGAAAAGAAATGCAATCCTTAGTGTAAAAATAAGTAGGAGAATGCAGAAGGGAATGCTTAATCATTAGCACTTGCTGGATATTATGAGAAGCTATTGTTTAGCTTTTTCTCCTATGAATTTTCTATAATCTGATATAGGTCTTTTTTGTAGTGAACAAATGAATATAATCACCTTTCTTTAAAGAACTCGCTCTATACTCTTAGGATCAATACAGAAAAGGGCAGAATGAATATTAATATATTGTCCTTTCTTTGACAATAAAAACCAAGTAACTGACTTGCATCATGACACAGGTGACCACCACGCCACGTCCACCCATTCTGCAAGTCTCTGCATATTTCATCAGGCACAACAAAAACTGAACTTCAAAGAACTTAAAATTCAAAGCTACTCTATTTTTATGGCTTACATAGTCGTCTATTAATAAAAGGAGATAACCCTCTTATGTTTAGCAGGGTAATGACTAATCATTCTTTCCTCTGGCTTGTCCCTGAGCTGCAGCCAACACTGAGACTCATAGACACACTGGGTTGGAAAGTTCCTTACTCTCCACCTCACCATCCACTCATGGGAGTGCAGGCACAGACAGACACTTGCTCAAGGTCACATGAGTCTCAATATTTAAGTGTTGTATATAAACTCTAAAGTCTTCACATCCAACTCCAACTTCCTCAGGCCAAGTCCAATGTAAAACTAAATGAGTTAGAACCACAGCACATGGGACAGTATGGAAAGCCTAGTTCCATAGGGGCCAGGAGGGTAGCTCGGGCTCAAGTGTGTGCCTGCCATGCACTGGTCCCTGGATTCAATCCAGCACTGCAAATCAAACTGAACTAAACTAGCCATAGAAGTGGCTCACATTCGCCACAGAGCATTTCTTGTGTATCAAGAACTGTGATGAGTGTATCACAGAAGTTAATGAACACATGAATTAATCTTGTAGGGGAAGGAAGAGGTTCAGTCTTGTTTCTTCATTGAGGAAAACGAGGCTTGGGAAGGCAGAACTATGTGCCCAAAGCCATGGAGCTAGATGGGGTGCATGCAGGATTTCAACCTGGACTTCAGATCTAGTCCTCTGATGGTTTTATCCTCCAAGAGGCTTGAACTTCCCCAAGGCAACAAGAGGCCAAGTGCTGACCAGCTAGTGCAGGATCAATGGTATCAATCCACTAAAACTTCGACAGAGTACCTGTTTCCCCTCTCTACACCTGAGTGCCTAGGTGTAAAAAATATTGTATACGTCTCTGGCTACCTGGTCCTTACTTATTTGGAAGGATGTATCATGTATTTTGGTTACTGTAATGAACTAGTTGAATCTGGCTAACGTATACAGAACAAAGGTTTACTTTACTCAGAGCCCTATAGGTTCAAAGGCAAGGAGGCAGCATTGCCTCCACTCTGGTGAAGGCCTCATGGCTGCACAGTTTTGGGGGCGAGCATATGAGAGATCACAAGGTGAGACCGGAAGCCAGAGTACATGAAGGGTCCGGTAATGACCTCCCACTGGTCCTCTTAAAGGTTCTACCACCTGCCTATAGCACCATGCTGGGATCAAGATTCCAGCACATGAACCCTTGGGGGACACTCTCCAACCATAGCCAAACCATAGCAAATGAGAACCTGTTTTAAGAGAAACTACGCTCAAATGTAAAATTTCACAACTCTGTCAGCACTTATTCAACAAACATATCTCAAGCCTCAGACCTGTGCAAGGCCTGGATGAGGATGAGAGTGCAAAGTTCTTTTCCAATATAACATGTGACACCAAGAAACTTAAAATGAGGGCCAGCGAGATAGCTCAGTGGACTAAGCACCTGCTTGAGCAAGCACAGGCACCAGGGTTGGATCCTTGGTCCCGCCTGCTGCGCTGGCCCAGCCCCCGAGGCACACTGATCCTGCGACTGAGTCTGGGTGTGGAGGGGCATGCCTGTAATCCCAGTGCTGAGGAGGCTGAAGAAAGGAGGATCACTACAAATTCAAGCTGCATGATGAGACCTTGTATCAAATACATAAAATGAAAAAAATAAATAAATTTAAAAGGTACCAGCAAGCTTTAACTTGGAACCAGACAGATTCCAAAGCCAACAGGTGGCACCTTTCCTGTGGCTCCTGGAGAATGAGCATTGAACAGACACATGCTTGCAAGGGGTATTATGCCAATATTTTCATTTCTTGATGCCCACTAAGGTAGGTCTGCAGCTCCTTGCCCTGATGAGCCAAGTCCTACTTTCTTTGTTAAAAGCAAGAGGTCTTTGCTGAAGTCAGGGCCCATGTTAACCTGCCAATGACCAATGTGAGGAAAATGTTTATCAAGGGAAAGCAAAGAAGGAAATGAGAAGTCAGGACAAACTGACCCGGCACAGTCTTGAGCACTTGCCACATGAGTCAGTCCCCCTGCTCCTCCAAGCACTGGCTGTGTGACTCTGGGAAGTCCTGCAGCTATTTTTAGGGTCAGTTTCAAAACCTACCTTACAGGTGATTAGGTTAATGACAATGCATGTAAAATGCCTAGCACAAGAACTGGCAGGTTGCAGCGTTCAATGTGTGGTAACTGTCATTATTATTTAAAATCACTAGGGATTCCCACTAACATTTTGGCTTATGTCCACTGCAAATTAAGTTGGGGCACTCTAAAAGTAAGTAGCAATAACTTAAAGCAAAATCAACAATCAGCTCAGCTAAGTCTCTGCTGGGTAGAGAGCACCACTCGACTTCAGGGAGCACTATGCAGCTTGCTTTTTCAGTAAGGGTGGGAAAATACAAATGAAAATGAAAACAGGACTAAGAAAGCTTATTTTCAAAACACTAGGCTAGGGCTCCACGGAAAGGGAAAATGAAATTGCCAACTTGTTTCAGCTACAAGGCAAACGATCAGTGAGCATGATCTCTAGTTGCCAGGTAGGACTGACCATCTAAGCACTCTCACAGTCAAGGGATCTCAGGGAAGGCAGCGCCAGCTGCTGTAACAGGCAAAGCTGCAGAAGCTCTGAGCGTAACACAGTGAGGGTTTCTCATTCACAGCAAACCCCGCAGGCCAGGCTGGAGGGATGAGGAAGGCCTCTGCTCCATGAAATCCCTGAAGTCCCCAGATGACTGAGGCCTCTGCCCTCTTCGGACAGTGGCTTCCAATGCTGCGCAGGTGTTGACATCCCCTGCAAACAGGAAGAGACAGAATTGAATGCAATGAATTTTTATGGGCCACCTTATATATCACTCCTCCACCCTTTGTTGGTTACAACGTAATCACAAAAAAGTACTAGGGAGACTGGGAAAATAGTCTGGTGTTTTCTCAGGAGGAAGGGGAAATGCATGTCCAGAAAAGCAACCAGTTCCTGCTATCCCGCCATCTGCAAAGCCCAGGTCATTTCCTGCAGTACTTGGGAAATCTTTCTTGTTTTCATCCTTGCAAATAAGCCCAAGTATGTAGTGCCCAGGTTTACCATAGGACAGGCAAGATTCACACTGCACAGCACAGTAATGAAATAGAACAAAAGGAGGAAATGACAACAACTAGTCTGAAAGAGAAAATTCAAATAAAATTTGCACAGAGGGAAAAACCTAGACATTCACCCTCTCCACTCATACAAAACCCTGAAGGTGAGGCTGCTGTGCAAGAAATTAAGTCTGCATCCACAGACCTGCGTTGCCAGATTTTGCTGTGTTTTGACAGAGCTAAATTTAAGCCAGACCTTGCTTCTTTGCAAAACAAGAGTGTTTGATTGATTGCTTTGGTGTTACGATGCCTGGGTGTTGTGAGTAGAACCCATACCTGGAAATAATACCACTGGCAATGGCTTCAGCTTGTTCCGGGAGAGCCCCAATTCTTAGGATTTCTGGACTGCAGAGCCCTGGCTTCCTTGGCTGGCCCTGTGAACCACGCGCCATCACGCTTGCGGTGCTGCCCGTTCTCCAGTGCTCCCTGCGGCCCAGACCTGATCAAGCTCAGCTCTTCCCGCCTCATCTTCCACACACACCCTTCTTCCTTCCCACAAAAACCTCTGCTTTTACGTTCAGGTCATCTAAACTTCATTTTTTAAGTTACAAAACCTTAGAAGATACATTTTATATTTTGACCCAGTACACGCACATACACATGCAATGAAAGCCAAAGTTTCTTGAAGCATTATTTTTTCATTAAAAATGATACACTCTGATAATTTCTATTTTATTCTATTTCATTTCACTTAAAAAGAAATGCATGTGCATGTGCTCTCTCTCTCTCCCTCTCTGTCTCTCTCTCTCTCTCCCTNCCCCTTACTGTTGCCCCCCACCTGCTAAATTATTTAGGTAAACCACCTTTAATCAGTTGTCATCTTGTAACCTAGAGCATGCAAGCCTCGCTGGATGCCACTAACCTCACACTAACAGAACTGCTTTGTTTTTTCTCCCTAAAGCCACTGAACTTTATCTCTTGTCTGTTTATATCCATATTTGCCTGAAACCACACTTTTGGCCTTTCTGCACCTTATCTTCTCAATTTGTAACTCCAATAACTCCCTGAGAGCTCAGCCTCCCCGATCCTTTCCACTTCCCCATCCTCTTACACTCAAACCTCGCAGGCGATTTAGGCGCCTGTGCTCCTATCTGCTTGTCTCAGGATCTCCCCGACTTTGTTTCCGATAGGTCTGCCCCCACGCAGCGCTCTTTCAGGTTGTCCTGCCTGCGAGTCAGCACGGTGCAGGAATCCTGGCACCAACCTGGCCGCTCCTAGACTGACTTCTGGTTCCCTCCCCTCTTCACCCGAAACTTTCTCTTTTGATTTTTCTCTAGCCAGCCCTCCCCTAATCAGTGCCTGTTGTGTCACTGTAAACTCTACCCCTATTCCAATCCCTCTGTCTCCACCTCAAAGGTCTTTGGTTTTCCTTTTGACCTCCCTCCAACATCCAGCAATAAAAGATTTCTTTGCTTTCACCTGCTTGTCTTTCGCTTCAGAGGAAGAAACCCTACAGTTTCCTCCCCAGCTTACACACACCCGAGCCTGCCCACCAATCCACCACTTGGTGTGCAATATTTTGTTTCCATTTTACAACCACTAAGACTGCAGCTTTGGGCACCAGCCCAATGGACAAGGGCCTACGGTGTGGATGAGGCAGATTGTGGGCAAAGCTCTCAGTGTGACTGGCTATCCTTTTATGTCTTAGCCTATAACCAGTCCTTCTGCACAATCCTGTGGACTGCGACCTTCAAAGCAGATTCCCCGGTCCTTACTTATTATTCTCTGCAGCAGTTGGCATCCTTCAGCGTATTTTCCCCACTGTTCTCCCTAGGTCCCCCTCCCCTCACCAGATCTCTTCATAATCCCTTCTCTTCTCTCTACTTCTTGTCTGCCAATGTCCTCAGGTGCCTCCTCTTCTCATTGCGCTGTGCAGCATTCCAAGGCAAACCCAGGCACATGCACGACTTCCACTACCACCTGTATGAAGATTACCCTCATTGTTACATCTCATGTCTCCGTTCTTTGTGGAGTTCTCACCAATGTCTGCCGCACCCCCACCCCTGAATGCTGCACAGGCCTCTTTAAACTCTATGCATCTCAAGCTGAAGGAGACCTTTCTCCCTTAGCTAGTGCTCTTCAGTGGTCTCCAGCTGCACTTAGAAACCAACCTGTAATGATTGCCAGGCTGTGGCATTCACGTGATCCAGTGTCACTCTCCCCTCTTGAACGGAGACAAGTTTGTCCCTTGTGACTCTCTGCTCAAGCCTGCTGCTTTCCTTGCTGCCCCCCCCAACCCTGTAAGACAAGGACATTCTTTGCAAGAATCTTTTGCCTGGTTATTCCCTCTGCTCGCCATGTATTGCCCCAGACCAGATAGCCACGAATCCCACTCCCTCACTTCAGGTTTCTACTGAACACCAGCTGCTCCCAAGGATTTTTCTGACCGGCTTGTCTATTG
Source organism: Tympanoctomys barrerae (assembly GCA_002564285.1). Taxonomy (NCBI): domain Eukaryota; kingdom Metazoa; phylum Chordata; class Mammalia; order Rodentia; family Octodontidae; genus Tympanoctomys; species Tympanoctomys barrerae. The sequence goes on from NDGN011479252.1 coordinate 9,267, forward strand.
TAACATTCCATCACTCTCCACTGGTAACCCCACTTTGTTTTTATCCAAAATTTCCATCACCGCCTGACATAAATGTGTTTATTGTCTTCTTACCCTTCCTAAAGTATATTTCCATATGGAGCTGGCTTCTCAGCTTCTAGAACAATGTTTGAGACAGACAAATGGCTCAGTAGACCATGAATGTCTTATTTCTTCCTCTTCTCCTATGCCTGCTCCCAAACTCTGCTGTCTCCAGGTTTCTGGGTAAAAGACACACAATTTTCTGAGCCATAGCTCAAGCTAAATGCCCAGCCTTTGACCTCCTCTCCTCTCCCTCACTCTACCCATATCCCACGTGTCACCCTAACAATCCTTCTATTATTGCATTTGATCTCTTATCTCACTGTCATAGTCTTGGTTCATTGTTATGGATCTCTCTGAATGCAATAGAAGCTTTGTATGTTAATCAGCTTTCTATCACTGTGACAAAATACCTGAGAAAATCAATGGACAAAGAGGAAAGGTTTATTTGGGCTCCCCGTTTCTGAGGCCTCAGTCCATGGTCAACTGGTTTCATTGCAGTGGACCTGAGGTAAAGCAAAATATCATGGTAGAGAAAATGTGGAGGACAACAATGCTCGCTTCATGACAGCCAGGAGCACAAGGGAAAAGGAGTAGGGGTTAGGACAAATTCTAGCCCCTTAGGGTGTATCCCAAAGACTCATGGATATCAATTAATTTCCACCCCTTAACTTTTCCTCACATCTCCATCCCCCCTCAAATTGTTAATCCATGAATAATTAATCCATGATGAGGTCAAAGCTTTCACGACCTGATCACTTCCCAAAGCTTCCGCTCTGAACATTCCTGCATTTGGGGTCAAAGCCTTAACACTGAGCCTCTGAAAACATTTTAGATCCAAACCATGGCACTATCGATCCACCTCTCAGGAAGACATACACACTAGCATTATTTTTACACAAGGGTTTCTATACTCACCAAAGCCCCAAAAGAGCCCTTCTCCAGAGGCCAAGGATCAAATCTCAAGTTCACAGCCTCATTATTTCTCTCCTGGATGATGCTTGTGTCTTTGCCAAGCCTCCTGCCACAGGTCCTGCCTCTCTTTTGCTTCACTTCCCACAACAGTGCAGGTTTCCATGGCTTCCTAACACCCATCAGCAGCTCACTGTAGGAATAAAACCCGAGTCTCGGTGTGGGTGCTCAGTGTTGCTTAGCCTCCAGCCTCAGCCCTTCAGTGTCCACATCCACGTTCAGTAAAGCCACACTCCTGACTTTCACGCCTCTGACACAGTGGTTCTTTGCCCTCCCTGACTCCTCCCTCCCATCTGCTCACTGCTTGCTGCACAACTTCCCCCGAAGAGCTCAAGAAGAAGCATGAGATGCTCCTGCTTTCCTGGGGTTTCTCTTCCCACCAAACTGAGTGTGAACTACTGTCCATTGTGCATTAACCCTGCCAGGCAGACATCTCTGCAGATGGAGACAGTCTTATTGATCTCAGTGGCCTGTAGTAGGTGCTCAATAAGTGCATATTGAATGACTGAATGACGTGATCAGGTAAAAGGAGAGGGAAGTGGTAACAGTGTATTTTAGGTTAATATAAATGAGACAAGTACAGCCAACACAGATTCCAAAACAGGAAAATCCATATTTATAGGGGAGATAACCTGGACAGTTTTCCCATTTACAAAAAGGATTCACCACAAGGGGCCTTTAACTAGCGGGTGTTTCAGCCATTCTATGTAAGTGTTTATGTACAGATCATTAATCATTTTACAAAGAGGCTATAAGCTAAAGTGCAGCCAATCAGAGCCTTGGCTGTAAAGGATAAACCTGAGACTTTTGTAGGAAAATGGATGCACCTTGAATCTATAATGTTAAGTCAAATAAATCAGACACCCAGGCTTAAGAATCATAGGGTTTCTTTTATATGAGAAACCCAAAGTATAAATCAAAGAGCAAAATAAACAGGACAATAAGAAATAGGGAGAGAGGGGCTGGGGATATAGCTCTACAACATAAGCACCTGCCTAGCAAGCACAAGGTCCTGGTATCAATCCCTGGTATCAGAAAAAAAATAGGGAGAGAGATCTTTGGCACATGGGAAAGGGACTAAGAGTGGAGTGAGAGAGTGGGAGGCAACATACAGGGAGGTGGGATGTATTGTGTATGTGCACCAACTCCCCATGGTGGGTGTAATCATGATGCATTCATGATGTTCTACAAAGATGCACTAACAAAATACAGTTTTTAAAATGAAATGCAGCTAATCAGAACCTCGAGATAGCGTCATGAAGCTTCTGCAAATCAACAGGAAGAAGGAGTTGACACTAAACTATTCAGCTAACACACAGCTTTTTAGGAAGAAGCTAGAGAAAAGGTAGAAGAGAAAGTAATAGGAACAAAAGTTTTGAGATGTCTAGCTGCCCTTAAAGAAGGATTTCATTCTCTTGTGTGATGGGGTCAGAGGTTAGAAACCTACAAACAGGTTTTTACAATAGTGAGTGAAGACAGAAGTTCATAATTTATAAGGAAAACAAGGATGTAGAAATATCTTGGCTGGATTTCACTGTGCACATAACAAGTTGAATGGATTTACTCTGGCATAAGCCCACAAATTCATTCATCTCTTCACTAAGTATCAACTGCCCACATGAGACACATCAAACTCTGCATTAAACATTACAAATGAAAGTCAGATCAAGGTCTGGGCCACGCCTTTCCCTAGGATCTGTTCTTTCCAGAGAAGAAAGCAAGCATTTAATAAACAAACATTAATTTCTTATGTCAAAAGTACCTCAAACAGGAGAAATGGGGCCATGTGACAAGGAAGGTGGGGACACTAGGAAGGATGACAGACAAGGCCATTCTATGAAGGTTTGTTCTGAGCTCAGGATGCATGAGAAGGGACCTGGCGAAAGGCTTTCCCACCAAAGGGATCATTGGAGCTGAAGGCACTTAAATGGGAAAGATCTAAGTGCATTCTAGAAACGAAAAGAAGGCCACTGTGGCTGGATATAAATGGAAAGGCTAAAGTGAACTGAAGCTGGAGGCAGACTTTGGGAGGCTTTGCAAAGCCAGTGAGAACTGTTTGATTATTCTAAATGTAATAGGAAATGGCTAAAGGGATTTTCTCAGGAGATGGAAAGATGGATTTACTTACAAATAATTGTTCTGGAGACTATGAAGAACAGAGGAAAAGCCACCCGTTGGTTGCTTTCCTTCACTGAGATAAAATGTCTGAAAGCTTCCACTTAAAGGAGAACAGGTTTACTTTGCTTCACGGTTTCAGAGGGTCCAGTCCATGTTTGGTTGGCTTTAAGGCACAAACATCATGCCAGAGACACATGATGGAGGAAAAGTTTTTACCTCACAGTGGTCAGAAGCAAAAAGAAAAGGGAGAAGGAAGGATCCAAGGATGAGAGTGCACCCCTTCACGTAGTACCCCAGAAATCCACCTCCTTCAGCCAGGCCCCACCTCCTAGTAGCACATGTGGCTATAAATTCATCAATGGACACATTCCCTGTAAATGTAGCACCCCCAAGATCCAATCGCCTTCCCAAGGCCACACCTCTGAGTACATGAACTTTTGGAGACCATAGATCTAAACCACACAGGGGAGAAGAAAGTGGAACATCTGTCAAGTGTCTATCACAGTGGTCCAAGCAGGCGACAGTGGTGACTTGGTCCAGGATGGTGGTTGCTAGAGCAAAGAGATGTGGATAGACTCCAGACTTATAGCTGATGTGGGCACAGGACTGTCATGAATGATGACAGGAGAGGTGTCTCTGAGGTCCTCTCCTGCTTAGTCATTCTGTGACTGTTCCCTATGGGGACCAGGGATCTCCTGCCCTTATTTGGTTCCTCAACACCTCAGACAAAGCCTCCTTCTAGCAGTCCTGCAGCCCTTCAGATCCCTCTGCTCCAGTCTTGCCACTTATACTGGCCAGCTTTTTCCTTGTTGGTACAAATTACCCAACACCCACATTTCCAGGAGGACAGGCTGCTTTGGGCTCAGGTTTCAGAAATTTCAGCACATGCTCAGCTGGTTTCAAGGTAGAAATGTCCTGAGAGAAGTGTGTAGCCACTGAAAGCTATGCACCTCGTAGTATCCAGAGAGCACAGGGCAGGGAAAGAGAGCAAGGGATGGGGGACCAAGAACAGTCCCCAGCACCACACCCCTATGAGCCACCTAGACTCACCCAGAACTCTGCTTCAATACTCTCAAGCCAATCAAACAGCTAAATATCACACTGTCAGACTTTTCTTCCCAATGTAGCAATGAGAGTCTATTGTTCTAAATTCTCCAGTAGCTCCTCGCTGCGTAATGAAATTAAAATCTTTGCTGCTTCTCCCTTTCATCCTCTTTCAGTTGTTTTAAGATAAAATTTCTCCCCAAACTTCCATGCTTCTGCAGATGCATCGCCTCCACCTGGAAGGCTTGTCATTCCTCTCTCATCCACTCACCATAAGGGGCCTGGATCCTGAGTTTTAGCTTGAATACTAACTCATCCTTAAGTCCATCTGATGATCATTTTGGGATTCCTTATTGACATTGCTCTGCTCTGCACAAACTTCCATTCAGCCAGATGCTGCACTTGTCTTCCTGCA
>NDGN011479271.1:0-10869 GCA_002564285.1 Tympanoctomys barrerae
ATATAGAGCTACTTTCTCTTAATTCAATGAGAAGAAAGATTTGTACTAATACTGTTTGGACAGATATCTGTCTGCATCTTGACCTATGACTAACCACTATGAAGACAACAAGATGCAATGTATTAATTATTGTAACTGTCCTACTGAAATGTTTTGAAACTGATTCATTCCTGTTTGTTTCTCAATAAAATTAATAAAAAAAGAATGTGCTTTGCATGTGCTGTGCATAAGATCCATAGAAGGAATATAAACATTATACATTGCAAACAGGTTTTGAAAAGAAAGTAATCAAGAGATGAGAACAACATAAGGCAAAGGGAATAAAAAAAGAAAGAATATACATATTACATTGTATGTAACATACAATATATATTATAAATATATATATATATCCATATATATATATCCATCCCAGAATAACATATACTCTATATACTACACACATAGAATACAACAAAGTCAGTAATATGAAATCAAACACCTAATTTAAAAATAAGCCACAGACATTAGCAATTCACTAAAAAGATACAAAGATGTCATAAGAGCAAATGAAAGGAGAGGCCACATCATGTCTCCAGGTAAATTCAAAGCACGGCAAAACGCTACTATTGCACAGCTCTTGAAAGGGCCCACATTCAGCACACTGACCACATTGTGTTCTGGGATGCTTGTAGGAGTCTTAACTTCTATTTGTTGGTGGTGAGAAGGCAACGTGGTATAGTGACTGTGAACTACAGTTTGCAGTCCTTCTTTAATAACACTAAACAACACTTACTGTATCATACATTAATCATGCAACTCGGTATTTACTCCAAAGTATTGAAAAAATATTCACCAAAATGTGTGTCTGGGAAGAAAGCAACAGAGGCGTTCTGGCCAGTGGACAGTTAAAGTGTGTTGTGTCGGGCAGTGAAATACTGTCCAGTGTTAAGGCAAGACGAGCTATCACACAATAGTGGAGTCAAGTTCATACCATGACATCTTAGTTACTCTTCTCTCATTGCTGGGACAAATACCCAACACTCAAAATGAGGGAAGGCAAGGTTTATTTAGCTCATAGTTATGGAGGGTTTCATAGTCTAAAGTATCCTGGATTATGTCACAAAACCTTAGAGCCCTATCTGCTAAGGAGACAGAGTCAGTGGCTCTGTCTTTCCACCTATACAAATGAAGGCTCTGCCTGAAGAGCCTCAAATTGCAATTTGAGGCTGAAGAGCCTCAAATTGCAGACGCTGCCCCTGCTCTACAGAATACAGTAGACCCCACTCTATGGAGCCCTGCCATTTCCAGGATAACTCTCTCCACACCCCCGAGGGAGGCCACTTTCCTGGGGAGCATTGTGTGTTGCCCGTTTAAGAGTTTGCACCTCTCTGACCCCACGCCTGGAGCCCTGCCCCATCTTCTGACCTTGTCCCTCAAGCCATTCTCTGCTCCTACAGCAGCATCTGCGCCATGACCTACATGAGGATTTGGTGGGACAACTACACACAAACCATAACACATGCCAAAATACTATGTGCCAGTCTAATCCAAGGTGGTGTAGCTGGGACTTTTTTTTTTTAAGAATACAAAAATGGTAACGACAAAAAACAGCATTAGAAAAGAAACAAAAATTCACTAAAGAAAGTAACAGAAATTCAACAGTGGTTGCTGTATTGTGTGATGTTATCTTCAAATTAGTTTAGGGTACCAGATATATATGTGCAAGTGCAGGTTGGTACAATTCCCATAGAAATCAGTATGAAGATTCCTCAACAAGCTAGGGTTGGAGGTCCTGTTCAAGCCAGCCATGCCCCTCCTAGGTGTCTTTCCAAAAGGACTGAAATCATAACACAGCCACATATGTGCACCCATGCTTATAGAAGAGCAATTTGTCATAGCCAAATCCTGGAAACAACCCAAATGCTCACTAACTGAGGAATGGATAAAAAACACATGGTATTTTTAACATTCAGCTATATAAAAAAGATACATCAAGGCCTTTGTGGACAAATGGATGCAACTGGTGACTATATTGGTAAGTAAAATAAGTCTGATCCACATGTGCAAGGGGCTTTTTGGCTGTGATTAAATTATGGACATAATACTATTCTTATAAAAGAGTCCCCAGGGAATTCTGTTGTCACTCCCAACGTATGAAAACTCAGTGGTGATGGGTCAACTAGAGACCAAAGAGCTGTTCCTATTGATACCAAATATACTTCTGCTTTGTTCTTCAAATTTGCAACCTCAAGGTCTGAGACAAACAATTGTATGCTTTTCCTAAACTTCCACTGTATGGTATTTGATTATATTTGACAGAAGTGCCTTTACACTAGGCCATGAAAAGACACAGAAGAGGGTTATTTGCATAATACCAAATTGAAAGCTGATTGGAAGAAGCTACATATTATATGATTTCAAATATATGATGCTCCAGAAAAGAAAAGTTATAGAAACGATAAAAACACCAGTAGTTTCCTGGGGTTGGGACATGAAGAGAAAAATCACATATGTCCAGAGGAATTTTAGGATAGTGAAACCATTCTATATGACATTATCACGGAGGATACATGCTAACATTTATTTTTCTGAATCAAGAGAATATATAACACCAAAAACTCAAAAGTAGGTGACAGACTTTGGTGGATAATGCAGTGTCAGTACCAATTTCACAACTATATCAAACACACCACTATGGTGTATGATGTTGATAATGGTAGAGGCTGTGGGTATTGGAGGGGCAGGAAATATTTGGGGCATCCCTGAACCTTCCTTTCAGTTTTTCTCTGAATTTAAAACTTCTCTAAATAAATATGTCTTTAAAAATGATAGTACTGGGCTAAGCAAAGAGCTCAGCAGATTAAAGCACCTGCAAATAGGTGCGGGGGCAGGGGGAGGTTTGATCCCCAGTCCTGCCATGCTGGCCCCACCCCCAGGGCATGCTGAGATGGCCATTGAGACTGGGTGTGGTGGCCATTGCCTGTAATCCCAGCTCTTGGGAGCTGTAAACAGGCGTATCACTTCGAGTCCAATCTAGTAGTGAGACCCTGAACACTGTGTAAACCCTTCCCTAAAATGTAGGAAAAACAATGATAGTACTAATCATTAGTAGTAGTCATAAATATGATACTCATACATATTTATGTGCATTATCTCATTTATCCCTCAAAGGATTGTATAAACTCGCATTACTTTGAAGCATCATCATGACCTTCATGTTAGCCATATAATACCTCACATACAGAGTGTTCATACCAACTGCTTAAAGCACCCAAAAATTGTACACTCAACACAAGAGAAAATTTAAAGTCCATATTTTTAACCACTGTGACTTATCATGTCTTCATGTATTTTTTCCTAAATGAAAATATATATCATTATGTTCCCCTAATACTACTTTGATGCAATGGTTCCTCTAACTCAAGAATTCGCTATTTGTTATAAATACAGTTCTTTCTCATAGTCATAAGTTTATTTACCATTCTAAGAGGCGGCACAGTACATCTCGACACCCATACATCAAGGTTTCTGATATACTCAATCATGTTTTAACTCTGCAATAATATATTTATCACAAACATCTGCTGTTAGTGAAAATATAATTTCACATTGGCATTAAAATTTTGCCCAATAGAATTTTTTTGTTGTGCTATTACTTCCATAGTATTACACACAAGACACTAAAGAAAGAGGATGAATACAATTATTCTCTTCCTGTGAAATGTGTGTGTGTGAGTGCGTGTGTGTGTGTGTGTGTGTGTTTCTTTTGAAGAGGGCATATTTCTTTCATTGCTAAAATTAATTGGCAGGTTTACTGAAGAGCAGAACAAACAGATGTTCATAAACATTATAAATCTTGCTAAAAGTGTGCAAATAAACCTGTTTACTTCGTTTTATAACATTTCATGTCAGGCGCTCCATAAAACTGTCCAAATTATTTCTAGATTCGCACATACTTCACAATTCAGCCCTTGAATAGAAAGAAACATGTGTCTAAGACCTCACCAATATTAGACAGTAAATAGCTCATAAACAACACACTACTTTTCACAAAAGGTGACTGACTTCAGTATTTTGCCTTTAGCACGGCCAATTCATGATATTATTATTCCTTCAACCCAGCATCACGTGAGTGTATATGAGCATATGATGTACAGGAAGAGCTCCAATTTTCCCAACTTTATAAAGTTGTGAGGGTCGAAGTTAAAAAGAAATCATAATATATATATATATATATATATATATATATTGTCTATAATCTCGCTATCACATAGGTAATAGTAAAGATTCCAATATAGACTATTTTGATTATTTCTATTAATTTTATAAAATTAATCATGTACAAGTTATTACTGCTACTAACACTGCCATTAACAACATGTTTAAATGATTGGGTGTGATCATCTAAAATCCTCATTGATTGATTTTTGTGAATATTTAATAGATCACCTGATATGCTGTAGAAAAATTCATTCTCTTCTATCTTTTCATCTATAATGGTCACATACAGACTCCAGTTTTGCAAGCATTTAAGTGGATCAAAATCTCATGCACGTATTCACACAATGCATACAGAGTGGAAGAACATAATCATTATTAAATACCTCAGAAATAATTAGGTTCAGTGTACTTTGACTAATAAGTGCTTAGTTTCTGAGTCTCTGATTCCTAAAATAGAGTTTTCCACAGCATAGAGGGTTGACAATATTAAAATAAAGTCTAAAACTTTCACAAATATGGTTTGTCTCTGAGAGGTACTTTTAATTCCAAAGAACAGAGATGTCAAAAGCAAATCAAGCATAATGTGCAGACTTCATTTACCTCTGATTCTCTTCATCCACAAAGCTTTATGATAATTTTCATTGTGCCAATTTTTTTTACTAAGAAACAATGAAAATAGAGTCAGTCTAACTCTGAATGGAAATAATGAAGGTGCTAAGCAGTCCTCACTTGAGACATCACAATCAAATGCTTATTTTAGATGGCATTTTAACAGGTTCCCAAATCACTGGTACAATAAACAGAAAATTTTAAAATACCGTACGGGGATGGATTTTTCGTCATGAACAGTCTTCTCCCTGTATGCGAGTTGCAAAACATCTGGATGAAAAGTTAAGATCACAGCAAACTGATTTGGAACGCCTTTCCACAGAAACAGGGCCCTAGATTTATGTCTATCGATATACATGGGATACATTTGAAAAGTAACAATCTTAAATTTAAAATATTCCACAGTCCTTACTTGTTGAATTTAAAATATGGCTAAAACTCATGGTGGAACCAAATTTCTATGCTTACAGCATTAATTTTATCTCATTTCATGCATCTTCACCTTCGATTTATTGACCTTTAGCCATAAAGGCCTGATTTGTACCTCACAGTGTACAGTGCTTTTTCCCCCTGTTCTGTGTGGAAGAATCTTAATAGTTACTTCCTTCCACAATCTTGCTAAAGTTGATTCCCTATCATTTAGTTTTCATCTTGAAGATTATCCTCTCAGAAAGGTCATACTGGATGAGTTAATAAAGACATGACCCCAGAGTTATAGTTATTATTCATTTATCTCTATGATTCCTTCAAAATACCTACCATGACCTACAATGACCTTGTTAATGTGTCTAACATTTTTATTAAGATTTGCACTATTGTACCTTATCTCTCTCAAGAATACTGACCCTGTTTCTCCTCCAGTGCCTCTATGACCAAAATTGATGAATTCTTATAAGTAATCAATGGTTCTTGTATGATTCAAAAATACTTGTTAAGTCAGTAAAATTAAATAGTGGATTATTAGGCTACTGTTACAAAAAACTGAAGTTATTTAAGACATCACTAGATTTCTTTACAGTTCATAGTAAATCGTTAGTAAACTGTTACTCACTGGGAAACAATTTTACTTCTACATGATTCTTCTTGTCCCAAAGCACAGCCTTTTTCATAAGTTATTTACTTTCATTTATATTTGTCAGGAAAAATGTTGATTTTTATGATATTGACTTATCACAAAAATCACCAATTTTCTAAATGATAAATGAATTAATGTACATAATATACATTTTTTCCTTAAATGCTATTATTCCTTGGCATTTTTAATATCTCTCTTACACCTACACTAGAAGCATATAATATTTTTTAATTCAAACAATAGCATCAATGTTTAATAAATGTTATTCTTTTAGTCATTTATGCTTAATTACATTCTATTTTATTCCTTTTAATTTTTATGTGCATTATTTTATGGTATTTCAATGAATGTAATTATTTCATATATCACTTATTATTATTTTACAACCAGGCAGATTTCATTCTTCATGAGTTTAATATGCAATGTTCTTTGTGCCAACTTTTATAAAGATTTTGTTATTCTTAGATTTTATTTTGAAACTAAATTTTTAAACGTGGCCATGTATTACATGAGATTTTAAATATAATAATAATTTATTAATTTAGAAATTTTTAGATTTGTTTGATTTTTATTTTTAAAACATGTTAAGTAGCAAATCAGAATGTATAATCCCTATATTATAAATAAATACATGCATGCATGTGTGTTTATTCACAAGATGTTATATGATGCACTTCCTGTTGTCTTAACATTTGAATTAAAGTCTCAAATCTGGGCTGAGGATATAGTTCAGTGGCATGTCACCTCCCTGGCAAGCATGAAGTCCTGAGTTTGACTCCCAGTACCAAAAATTAAGACATAAAAAAGCCTCAAGTCTGAGGTCACTTGATGATAAGCACCTAAACATCAAAGAGGTGCCAAACAATTCATATATAATACATTTAAAGATAAGAAACTAGGGGCTGGCAAGATAGCTCAGTGGACTAAAGTGCTTGCTTAGGCAAGTTAGGCAAGCACAAGGATCACAGTTCAAACCCCAGTACCACGTGATTCATGCCAGCCCCGCCCCCAAGAGGGACTGAGCCTGCCACAGTGCTCAAGCCTTAGTGGCAAAGGACCATTAAGAGTCTCAGCTGCATAGCAAGAACTTGTAACAAGCAAATACATTAAAATAAATAAATAAATAAAACTAGTGAGCCAGTGCCATATTTGGTCAAGTGAAAGATGTCTCCCCCCCCCAAAAAAAAAATCCTTCTCAGAGACTGACTGCAGTTGTCTATTATTGTCAATAAGCTATCTATTATATTCTAGTTTAAAACAGCAAAACAATGCTTCACTTCACTTGAAACCAGGCATAATTTTCACTGGGCTGGAATCAAGGTGTGGGAAGTGTCACTTTCCCCCTGTAAGTTCTAGAAGAAGGCGACTTTCTGTGGTCAAGTTCTAGCTGCCACCCAAATTCCTCGGCCCATGGTCTACTGCTTCTATCAGTGTTGGTAGAGATGGATCAAAATATGTTTCCACTTGGAATTTCTCTCACCTCTTTCCCATCATCTCATGATGCCGCAACTGCAGCTGGGCTGGTGCTCTGCTGTTTCGGACTTCATGCATTATTACGGGGCCTGCCTGGGCAAGGTGAGGGTGCTGTAACGGAATGCTGCAGAGTGGATGGCTTAGGTAATGAGCATTTGCTTTTCATAATTCTGAAAGCTGAAAAACCCCCAAGCAAGGCACAGGCTGGTCACTGCCCGATGAGCTCACTTTTCTTAGTTTGCAGACTGCTGTGTTTTCATTGTTCTCTCACCAGGAAAGCATTGAAATGTTGAAATAACCTCTTTCTTGCCAATCCGTGTAAGGGCAGAAGTCCCATTCATGCGTGCTTTACCCTCCTGACCTAACTATCTTCTGATACCGTAACTGTGCACTTTAGGTTGTCAAAACATGAACTCAGAGAACACTTTGTTTCCAACTTCTACACCCAAATTTTCATATTTTCAAATAGTAACAGCTAATGGAGGTGGATTTGAGGAAATTACTAGATTATAGTGGTAAAGCAGTCATGAGAGAGGTTAGGGCCTTCATTCAATAAATCCAAGGAGTTCTGTGTCCTTGACAACAGATGGAGCCCAGTAAGGAGACTGTTGTCTATGAGAAGCAAGTTTACCAGGCACCTAATCTGATACCCCAATCTTGCTTGTCCCAGACTACAGACTCTGACACAAAGATCTATGATACCTACAAGCTACATAAAATCAGCATAAATGAAACATATAGTATTTTGATGTAGTTGTTGGGATGGACTACAAAAAGGGAACGTAAACATGACACCCCATATAATCTTCTTAATATGTGTATTAGCATTCACGTCTCCAAAGTGTCTTTTGCTACATAGGTTACCTAAGCAATGGTTTCAGGGTTTAGGATATAGATGACTCACACTCTTTACAATAGCATCTAACAAAAACGAAATATGTAAGTATCAATCTAACAAAGAAAATAAAAGATCAGTATATTGAATCCTATGATACTCTGAAAAAGGAGACTGATGAAGATATCAGAAAATGGAAAGATATCTCTTGCTCCTGGATAAGAGGAACAAATATTGTGAAAATGGTTATACTCCTAAAAGTACTGTATAGATTAAATGTAATCCTGATCAAAACGCCATTGTCATACCAAACAGATCTGGAAAAAACATTACTAAAATCCATTTGTAAACAGGTAAGTCCTAGGATGATGACAAAGGCAATTCTGGCTAAGGAAGACTAGGCAGGAAGCTTTACAAACCCTGACTTGAAATTATATGAGAAAAGTACTGTGATGAAATAAGCATTCCATTAGCAAGAAAATAGACCTACAGATCAATGGAACAGATTAGAAGATGCAGATACAAGGGCAAACACACTTAGGCACCTTATCTTTGGCAAAGGGGCAAAATATATTTACTGGAAGAAAGATAGTTTCTTCAACAAATGGTACTAGAAAAATTGGCTATCTACATCCTTAAAACTAAAACTAAACCTGTGTCTATCACTATGCACTAAATTAAGGTCAGAATGAATCAAATATCTAAATATTTTAACAGGACCACTAAATCTACTGGAAGAGAAAGTAGGTACAAATTTTGAAAACATAGATGTGGGCACAGAATTCATGAACAAAAATCAAATTGTAGAGAACGTATCGCAAAAAATCAACAACCTGGATCTCATCTAACTAAAACTTTTCCATACGTCTGAAGAAATCAACAACAGAACCAAAAGAGATCCCATAGAGTAGGACAATAATTCCACCAAGGGATCCTCAGGCCAAGGACTTATATCTAGAACATACATAGAACTGAAAAGAAATTAGGATCCCAAATTTCAAAGACACAGGGGCCAGGGAGATGGCTCATGGGGCTGGGGAATAAGTGCTTACCTGGCAAGTGCAAGTGCCGGAGTTCAATTCCCGGTTCCACCAAACAAACAAATTTCAAAGACACAAAACAAAAATGGACCTCTGAGATGAATACACAATTCTCAGATAAAATACAAATGCCAGATAAATACATGAAAAATGTTCAACATTGATCATTTAAAAACGCAAATGAGACTCCATCTCCCCCCAGAAAGAATGGCTATCATCAAAAAAATCAACCAATAACAAATGCTAGATGAGCTGTGGGGAAAAAGCAACTTTCTCCACCATTGGTGGGAGTGTAGACTGATATATCTACTGTGGGAATCAGTGTAAAGATTCCTCTGAAAACTAGGATTAGAGGTCCCACTCAACCATATGATTTTTCCTTCTGTATATTTTTTCAGAAGAATTGAAAACAGCATAACTCAGTAACATATGTGCCCCCAGTTTACGACAGCAGAATTTGTAATAGTAAAGGCATACAACAGCCCAAATGACCATCGACAGAGGAATGGATAAAAAAAGATGTGGTACTTCTATACCATGGAGTACTGCTCAGCTATAAAGGACAAAATTAAGGTTTTCAAAGGCAAATTGATGGTGAGAGACCATTCTTATAAGTGAAATAAACCAGACTCTCATGTGTTATTGTCATATTGTTTCCCTCCCTAGAGTGAGACATTGAAAAAGTAAACTAGATACAAAAAGTACAATAGATAATGTGAAAAGAAAAGAAACTGTTAAAAAGAAAAGGACAACTGGAAAGCTGGAAAGGAGAAAATAAGGAAGGGAAAAGAAAAAGAAAAATCATATACGCTAAGATAATTATAGTATTAATTTCTCCTTTTTTCTGTATTTTAGGGAAGGGTCTCCAGAGTGTTCAAGGTCTCACCACTAGATTGGACTCTTAGTGATTTGCCTGTTTACAGCCTCCCAAGGGCTGAGATTACAGGCGTGCACCACCACCCTCAGTCTCAATTGCTGTTTCAGCATGCCCCAGGGGTGCGGCCAGCATGGTAGGCCTGGGGGTATAACCCTCGGCCCCTGCACCTGCTAGCAGATGCTTTAATCCGCTGAGCTATTTGTCAGCATATCAATTTCTCCTAATTCATTAAAAAGAACAGTTTGTGCTTATATGGTTTTATCAATTTTGCATACTCATATCTTATAATCAAGGTAACTACCTTGAATATAGAAATAGGTAACATCCCAATCATTGTTAATATCTTAATATATTGCTTGAAATTCTGTGTTATTGTTTTTCTCTCTTTGAAAGAAAAAAGAAAAAATGCAGACTTGCGTCGAGTGAATGCTGAGGTACCTTTCTGCTGCATTCCATGAGATTATCAGCGTGGGACACTAGCCATGGCGTTTGGGGCATAGCTCAGTCTTAGAGCACTCATTCCACATAGGAAAGGCTTCGGATTCATCCCCTGCACAACACAGAAGAAACGTAGCTACACAGCAGTACGTCTAGGCATAACGCCTTTGCACAGCACCGGAAACAACCAACCACTTAACTCCGTTGTACACGAGTAATACATTTGTAAACAGTACATAAGACAAGGGGTTGACATCCAAAAACTGTGAAGAACCCAGACAGTTCAATAGAGAAAAACTCCAAAGCCACCCTTTTGGAA
>NDGN011479278.1:0-11038 GCA_002564285.1 Tympanoctomys barrerae
CCAGCCCTGCCCCCTGGTGGGCTGAACTGGCCACACACACACAAAATAAGTAAATAAATAAATTAATTAATTTAAAAAAATAGATTTAAATTTTTAAAAATTGGGATTGTTCTGCTTCAGCCTCTAGCGCATCTTGGGCTTACAGACATATGCTAGTGTGACCTATTAGCCAGTAATCTTTAGAGTAACTGCAGACTTTGGAAGCCGCAAGGAAATGTGCAGGGAGGTCAGTACTTCCTGCTGTACCACTTCCTGAAATGCCAGGTTCCTGTGCCTCAGCTTCTCCCCTGAGGCCTCCAGGTCCATCTGACTTGTTCTGTGTGTGTGTGTGTGTGTGTGTGTGTGTGTGTGTGTGTGTGTGTGTACAGATCGGGTGCAGCAGTCCTTGGGGTTCTTCCCATCTATGTATGTCCTACTGTCACAGGTTTATGGCAGAGGACTCCCATGAACCTGCCGAGTAATTACTTTCTCCCATGCACCTCAGAACCCCTTGGAGAGGGTGTAGAGGGGACTCCCATGCGTGTTCAACTAGGTTACATTAAATGTCTGTTAGTTATGAAAAAAAGCAGCATGTTTATATTCCCCTTTGGAAATTTCACCTCTTTTTTCCAACATTCCAGCCTTTGGTACTCTTGCTAACTTTTGTCCATGTAACATCCTCCATGTTTCTTATTCTTTTGAATCACTTGGTAATTTACAATCCTCATTGTTATTTCGGAAGTGATACCTTTTTCATTGTATTCTCTAACTGGCTATTGTTAATTTATAGGAAAACTTTTATTTTCATAGTTTAAGCCCTTACCCAGCTACCTGGTTTTTTCTTTGGTGCATTCTTTTGGAATTTTCAAGTGATCTTGTCTGCAAAGAGTGATTTATTATCTCAGCAGGACTTATTCCTCCTACTTTTTTTCTTGTTTTATTGCATTGGCTTAAAGATCAGCAACTTGATTGCTTCTGAAATCATCCGTAATGAGGACATCGGTGCCCGGGCCAGCGCCATCGAGAAGTGGGTGGCTGTGGCCGACATCTGCCGCTGCCTGCACAACTACAACGCTGTGCTGGAGATCACCTCCTCCATGAACCGCAGCGCCATCTTCCGGCTCAAGAAGACGTGGCTCAAAGTCTCTAAGCAGGTGTGGGCAGAGGCTGGCACCCTGTGTCTTGGCACTGGGATGGAGTTAGGCAGGGAGACCTCAGGGTGGCCACTGCATGTCTACAGGCAGACAGAGCCCTAGGAGAGGACCCACATCCCTGGTGAAACAGACTTGTCCCATCTATCAGCAGAACCAAGTGTCAGGCTCACAGAAGTGGCTTTGGAGCCTGCAGGATCCTGATGCCCACTGTGCAGTTTACACCCCGGTGTAGAAAGTGTGAGGCCATGATTGTTGGCACCAACACTCTGCCTTTTGGTTGGGTAAACATGGGGGTTTCATAGAGTAATCCCAGATTCATGGAGTAGCTAAGAAGACTATCACATGATCCCTTCCCAGAATACTAATTTCACCAGCCCTCTGGCCACCAGAGTTAGGTGGCCATTATCCATCAGATAATTGGTCATCTTAGATGTGAGCTTGATCCTTCTTCATTCACAATACAACTCTGAAACTCCACAGAACCCTGTGAATCTCCACATCATCGGGGCTGCTTTGGCCAATGGAGATCTAGACAGAGATGTCCTCAAGGCCTGGGCTGGCCCAGCTCAGTATTGTTGCCCCCACCCTGCTCAGCTGGGATGAGGTCATCCTTTCCAGAGTGCTCCCAGCAAAGCTCCCCTTCCTCTTCCCTCCTGGAACCCACATTCTGTGTTTCTTGGCCATGTTCTCTAGCATCACCCTTTCTGGAGTTGGCTTTTCTGAAATCTTAAATTCTCTTCTGAGATTATGTGCACATGCAGTGCGTGCTGTGCAGGACCTGGGGTCAGACGACCTGGCCCAACACACAGAGGGGCCTCCAGCCTCCACCCTCACTGCAGGCTGGACCCAGCTGACTTCCCCAGCCTTTCACCAGGTGACAGTTGTGTCCTCAGCATCTAGTTACCTCTACAGCATCCGTGGACACTTGTGACCTGTGCAATGGCCACATCTGGTGGGCGCCATCAATCCCACATCAGCAACTTGTTCTCCTCACTCCCCTAAATGTGCTGGCTCAACACAAAAAGGCATCAGACCCAGCCCAGCCCCGCCACAGGAGTCCAGTGGTCAAGTGCAGCTTGAGACTTCCATTCTTTCTTCTTCCATCCATCTCCCTATCCTCTGTAAACGGTCTCTCTCCCTCTAGAGAGGTTCTGAGGCTTCCTTACAGCATCGCACTGATGAAGGACAGGGTCTTCCATGCTTCCTCTCCCTGTTCACTGGAGATGGCCATGTTGCAGTAAGAGCAAAGGCTTCTCTTCAGCGAATAACTCATTTTGGCCTCTTGGGGAGGAAATACTCTCAGCCACTGCGCGGCTTCCATTCAGCGCACAAGAGGGAGTGTCGTGCATGGACTCCTGTTGCCCTGGACATGCTCTTAACTTGGTCCCAGTTTCAGTGACATATCAAGCCCTTCCCCCTGCTCCCCACTAGTGCTCCACTACAGCAGAGATGACTAAGGCCTGCTCCAGGCAGCATGGGCGGGCAGAAGCTGCTGGCTCAGCCAGAGACTGGAGCACCCTTGTGAGAGCACCTGGGAAAATTGCTGCAGCTTCCCAGGCCATTTAACTCTTCCCTGACAGAGTTTGACAGCCCAGGACAAGCAGGTGACACGTGAGCTCAGAGATGTGGAAGGAATCAAAATGTGCTCAGTCAGAGTCACAGCTCATCTCTGTCCTGAGGGGAATAGGAAAGCCACACATCAGAATGGCTTCTGTGTGTCCCTGTGGCCTCAAAGCCCAGGAAATGCTTCACCAGGAGCTTTGCGGCCCTCCTGACCCAGCCTCTGTCTCTCCTCCATCTACACTGTCTGAACTGGTGCCCCCCCCCGACTGCCCTCCATTCATGGGGTGACACACTAGGGCTTATGAGGGGAATAGGGTGGTGCTTTGCCCATGGACTTCCTAAGGGGCCAACAGAGCCCACAGAGCCACCGCACATGCGTCCTCTGTGCACGTGGAGGAGAGCCAGGAGGGTTGCTGACACACCTCCTGCGCGTCCGTCGGTGTGGAACCACAGGACTACTCTGCCCCACCTCCATCTCTTCTTCCATCAGCAAGGAGACTTTAGCTGTCATTTTCACAGTTAGGCAAGGAGATAAAATCTGGCTCAAACACTGAGCACGTACTTTGTTTTTTAGCTTTTTACTTATTTTAAGATAAGGTCTTGCTACATTACTAAGTTCACCAGACCCGGCGCCTCCTTCCTCAGCTCCCCAGAGTGCTACAGTTATAGAAGGAGACTCCAGGCCTTTTCACGACTGGGCACCCCTTGGCCCCTGGGCCGTCTCTCCTCCAGGTGCTTTAGCACTTCTGGTCTTGTAGCATACAGCCATTTTGAGCATAGTTTCTTAGCCACATTCTGGATTTTGAGAATCAACTCTGGGAATGAAGCACTGATCAACCTCACATTTTATAAACCAGGGCAGTAAGGACCCTAGAGGTAAAGGGGTTTTCCTAGACCTCCTTGGGAGAGGAGCTTGAAGCCAGACCAAGGCAATACACTCTGTGGCATACAGCTGGCCTGTGTAGCTAGTCTCTAACCTCAGGGGCCCCAAACCAGCCTGTGTGGGCTTTCTCGTTGGGCAAACTCTTACTGTGGGCTTTCTTCTCTACCAAGCCTTTTATTCTTGTGACCAATCGCTTGTCTTTTCGTTTGGTTCTTAAATTTGGGCGGTGTTCCTGACACCGCAAAGGAAGGTGTGAGAAGATGTACATACTGTCTGGGTGCAGATCCCAAGGAGGTCCCAGTCGTGTCCAGATGCAGGCTTGGGGTCACCACCAGGGCCTTCTGACGCACAGACCTCCTTGTGGCCCCCTACATTCCCAAGGCTGTGCACGCTCAGACCCCACTCCAGCTTCTGCATTCTGAGTGATGTGCAGAGGCAGACAGAAAAATGAAGATTCTGGAGGAATTCTGGGGGTTACACTGGCAGGCACAGGAGGCATGCTGGAGTGGGGCCAGGGCCGTGGGCCTCGACACCTGCTGTGTGTCAAATGCTTCTAATTCCTTCTAGACAAAGGCCTTGATTGATAAGCTCCAAAAGCTTGTGTCATCAGAGGGCAGATTTAAGAATCTCAGAGAAGCTCTGAAAAAGTAAGTCATGTGTCATTTTGTCACTGTTATGTTTAAAATATAGACCCGCTTTGCAGAGGCCTGGCCAAGCCATATGGCCCGGGCAGGATGTCTGTCTGTCTGCCTGCCTGTCCCGTCTACCCCAAGACCCCTAGAGTTCATGGCCTCTGTGCTGGATCAGCTTTTCCCACTATCTGGGGCTGGTGGCACTTTCTGGGAGCAGCACAGGAATCCTAGCGGTCACATCAGCTGCGGCATTCAAAAGTACTTTTTTGTACTTGAATAATTCTGAATCAGATTATATCTTCTACTCAGTGGTTTAGTTAAGGTGGTTGTATTTCCTTGTACACTTGAGAATTAGTTGTCAAAACTAGAGGGCATATTAGAGAGAGTACCATCCTGGAATTACAAAATTAATTTTAGAGCGAATCAGGCCTACAGTTTGCAGAGAGCCCCCTTGACCATCACACCTGCGGCCCGTGCGCATGATTTGGGCCGGGAGGCTTTTGCCGTGGAGGCCGCCCTGCGCGCAGCAGGTCCTGAGCAGCGCTTCAGGCAGTGCCGCTCCTCCAGGCCCGCTTTTCCGGATGCAAGCTGAGGAGCGAGTGCCAGGCACTCGTGGCCTCAGCACCATGGCCTGAACTGCACCTGCTCCAGCGGCAAGACCAGTGCTATTCGACTGGCTGGGCCGAGGCCTCCCTAGGAAGCAGCAGCTCTACTGCTGTGCACGCCTTGTGGGCTTGCACCCTTGCGAACTGTGGGCTTGGCCCTTACCAGCCCACCAGGCACTTCCTCCAGCTTTTTTTGATGACTCCTGTGGCATCCCTTTTTCTTCTTGCCTGGGTAGCTGCTCACCTTGGGAAGCCTCTGGGAGCCCCCAAGAGTGTCTGGTTTCAAGGAATCTGCTTCCCTGAGGTGCCCGCTGGGGTTGCTACATCAGTGCCCTGGCACCAGGACCCTGGACAAATGAAGCCTGTGGCCCTAAACAGCAGCATGGACATGCTGCATAGCCCAGTCCACCTGCCCACTGCCTCTCAGGTCCTGCCACTCTCAGCCACCCTCCCCAGCTCTGTGTGCCATTGCCTTCGCCATCTGCACTTGGACTTCAGATGGATGCTGCTGCACCTGTGCTAGCTGGCTGCCTCTCCTCCACCAGGCTCCCTGTGGGGGGAGCGGCCCCACCCCACATTCTCCACTTGTCTGTCTGTCCCCAGCACTGCCCCATCTCCTTCCTCACTGAGTGCTCTCCACACAGCCCTGCTGCCATCTGTGCTGCCTTGGTGGCCCCTTCTGTCTGAGCCCCTCCTGGCTGTCTTTCATTTCAGGTTCCTTTGGGTCTGTATTAGTGATTCCTTGGTGTTCTGCTGCTGGCTGCATGGGACAGAGCTGGCCTTCAACAGGCCTGGGAGTTGAGATCTGTGTGCCAGACAGGCCGGCCTCATGGATGCAGAGGGCCGGCCAGAGATGCTAAGATGTTCGTATGCAGCAAGGTCACAGAAGCCCTGGGGATCTGTGTCACCAGGCAAGGAGAAACACAGGAGTGAGGTAGCAGTCTGCAGGTGCTCCAGATGAATTTCTCAGACAAGGATCCCACCCAAGCCTTCCTGTAGGGCTTGCAGCCCCCTTCATATTTCTCTGGGAATCATGTCCAGCCTGGTATTAAAACCAGCAACCTCCTGCCAGCAGCTGCAGCAGAATGGCTTGCGGCCTTATCAGCTAAGGTCCCACTCTCAAATGCCACATGCCAGCCTCCCAGCCGTGCTCTCCAACACACCTGGCCCACCCACACTCCTGGCCACACTCACTTCCTCAGTTCCCTGCCTAGGAACACAAGAGTGACCCTGTCTCCTCTTCTCAGTCCCTCCCAGAACCCTTTCACTGACCAGAGCCTTCCCACAGCTCCGTGTACAAAATGCAGCCAAGAACCAAGCTTGGCAGTCCTTCTAAGGCCAGCTCCATTTGCCTGCCCTGCCTCGGCCCAGCCAGCACACGGCATATCTGCCCCTGTTGTCTTGATTCAAGGGGGAAATCCCTGGCTCAGAGGAACATGGGAGCAGTGTCCATCCCTGAATTAAGGGCGGGATGTCTCTGGTGGACCCTGAAAGCAGCTGCCTGCTGGGCCACCCAGGGCCACCCTGGCACTGGAAAGTGGGGTAGAGACATAAGGCTGTGGTTGCCGCCACCCAGAGGCCAAGCGCCTTCTTCTGCCCATGACAAAGCAGCTGGTGTCTCAGTAGAAGTAAGCAGGGGGCCCTGTGATGACCTTCTCTCTTCCCAGCACCTGATCATCCACTGCATATGCCAGAGACTCGGCCCCAGGGTCAGGCATTCAGCTACACGCCCCATTCCTCACTGCCACGCCTTGCAAGCAGCAGGCCTTTGAGAGCTGTTTGAATGAGCTGAGGCTGTGGATGAGGCAGGCTCCCAGATAGATGGGGCCACAGCACCCCCAGGGAGAGGGCCTGAGCACTGCGTGCTCCTCTCCTTCCAGTGCGCAGCAGTGTTCTGGCCCCAGGCAGGCATCTGTGGGGTCTCTGGGTGGTCCTTGTGCCCACTGGCTCTGGGCATGTGTGGGCAGAGAAGCATTGCCGATCAGAGTGCTGCAGCACCCTCTGAGGCCCTCACCAAGGTGCCAGGTGAGGACAGAGTTGAACAGGCAGCTGCACGCTATCCACATTCCTGTAGCTAGACGGCCTCCCCTCCATGTCAGGGAAACCTGCCCTGGCCATCTCTGGGCTGAGCTGTCAGAGACCCAGAGAGTGTTAAGGTCTCTGAATCCTCATCGCCCTTCTCCCCAGGGCTACCCACACCCCTTCTCATGTGAAGGGGAGGGGGATGCATAAGAGGAACAGTGATAGAACACCTGTTCTACCCCTAACCACAGCTGTGCGTATTTATAGGTACGCAATATGCATGTGGGCTGGGCGAGTGGAGCTCAATGATAGACACTTGCCTAGAGTACAAGCACCGCTACGTGCATAAGGTGCTGAGCTCCAGAGGCACCAGTCCAGCCCAGGGCCCCTTGGCGGCATGGGTGGGACAAGGCCAGATCCTGCTCTCGCTCTGCCTCGCTGCCTCGCCTCCTGCCAACATGGCTAGAGGCCCCGGTTCAGGTCCAGCACTGCTGTGCACACATTTATATGTAATTTGAAGGACTTTTTTTTTCTGGCTGGCTCAGGATGCCTTAAGGGAAGGTCTGGTAAGGCATGAGGATCTGGGTATCGAACCACAGAATTCTGAGCCTGACTGCTTTGCTTAAGCAGGCACTTAATTATATGTGATTTGAAATCACAATCTGATATGTAAACATATATATATATATATATATATATATATGCCTAAGAACAAAGGTTTCACAAACATCTGCCCTTATTCCATGCAGTGAACTCAATATTTCCCACACTGTTCCACTCTGTTTAATGTAGCTGACACCCACTAAATTGATTCTGACAGCCACAAAAAAGCCACAGTTAGAAAACCTGTCACCGAGTCCCCTATACTCTGTCTTAACTTCAACCCTGTGCCAACTGGGTTTACTTAACAGTCTCTTTTAAATTAAATCACCTCCTTCAAAAATATTTAAATAAGTAAGTTCTATATCATGGAAATAAATGGCAAACCTGGCATACTTACTGTAACTGTAAGATTATCATGAAAAAAATATAAAAGGAAAGAACTGTTATTAATTTCTGAGTGTTAATGCTTCTCAGCTCAGATGCAGACCTGTTGCTATTGCTTAAAAAGGAAAAAACAGCGGGAGGAGGTGCTGGTGTTGGGAGAATCAC
Organism: Tympanoctomys barrerae; assembly: GCA_002564285.1. Taxonomy (NCBI): domain Eukaryota; kingdom Metazoa; phylum Chordata; class Mammalia; order Rodentia; family Octodontidae; genus Tympanoctomys; species Tympanoctomys barrerae. Next base: position 7,991 of record NDGN011479278.1, read on the forward strand.
ACCATGCAGCACCAAATGCAGCGTCTCTGGGTGCGAGGGGACAGCTGGGCCTCTAGGCTCCTTAGGGTCAGGCCTAGACGCCCTCAGGCTTTCTTTGCTGCCATCTATGTACATAAGGTGCTGAGTTCCAGAGGCACCAGTCCAGCCCAGGGCCCCTTGGCGGCATGGGTGGGACAAGGCCAGATCCTGCTCTCGCTCTGCCTCACTGTCTCACCTCCTGCCAGCATGGCTGGGTTGTCTGGAAGCCTGAGGAGACAAGGAGCTGGGAGAGAAAGGAGCAGAGCATTCTGTGAGGTGCTCCAGAGGACCACAAGGAGTCCAGCGCACAGGGGCTGTGGATGCTGGCATAGCTCCTGCCAGCCCTAGATGTGGCTCTCACACCAGCTTCTATCTCCAGAAAATGCACAGAGACGCCCCATCACTTGCCAGTGACTCCCAGGAAAGTGCTCTCCCAGGGCCAGCATTGCCAGGGGGTCCCTGATAGAGGAGGCAGGCGGGATGCTGTGGGCACTGAGGATGGGCTGCTCAGTGTGGGGGGAAGGCCTAGGTGGAGTGACTCATGGCCAGGCAGAAGGAGAGAAGAGACAGCAGGTTGAGGCCCAGGTAGCCCCTTATCACTCTCCCCAGAACGCAGACCACTGTTCCAGCTAGCAGTTGAGGCCTGAGCTTTGCTTTCTCCCTGGAAAACGGAAACCCTCTGCCTCTAGCCAAGGAAAGGTGCATGTGGGGGGTCCTGTGTTCTTGGCACAGTTGCTCTTGTAAGTGAACATGTTCTGTGAATGCCATTTGCTCCCAAGCTGTGACCCGCCCTGTGTCCCTTACCTGGGAATGTACCTCACTGACCTGGCCTTCATCGAGGAGGGGACACCAAACTACACAGAGGATGGCCTGGTCAACTTCTCCAAGATGAGGATGGTACGTTTTGGGGGACAGGATCCCCAAACTCAACATCTTCAGGCCCCAGCACTGGGTGGGCACCAGTATTTGCCCTGCACGGCCCCTTTACTTGGTCAGGCTGAGAGGCAGCACCCTGCTATGTGATGGGTAGGGTGAGGCTTTCAAGGCTGAGGGCTGGCCCAAGATCACCCAACAAGTAGAAGGGAGAGCCTGGTCTGGAGCTCAGGGACTGCAAGCTGCACCCCCAGCCACCCTCCTCTCACATTGCTCAGGGAAACTGTGTGCAGCACACACTTTGCATACTTCAAACTCCCCAAAACGCAGGACTGGGGAGGGGCCTGAGAAGCCCACAGCTTCTCCCTGCTCCAACTGGAGAGCCTTGCCCTCACCAGTTCTGTACAAGGGGCTTCTATGTTCGTGTGTTTCTCTGTCAAGCACCAGTGGGACATGCTGTTGTGACCGTGGCCGAGGCCTCCCACATCACATGCAGTACCCACTGGGCTGGCTAGTCTCCCAGGGTTCTGTTTCCAGGGTGGGGTCATTGAGCCACTGATTTAAAGGAGAGGCGAGGGTTTCCCTTCTCGGCCACATTAGCACAGTTAGCTGTAGGCTTAAAAGTGTCTCCTGTGGAAGCAGGTTGCTGGCTTCAGGAAACCCTTGCTGGCCTTGACACACACCTGCAAGCCAAGCTCTCTGGGAGGTTGAATGGAGAGGATCACAGATTTGAGCCTAATCTTGGCAATTTAGCACACTCTTTCAAAATAAAAACTGAATTGCTCAAAGTGAGGTGGCCCAGAGGGAGCAGGCCATCTTCTAAACTCCCTGCCTTCCCGCAGATATCCCACATTATCCGAGAGATACGCCAGTTCCAGCAAACTGCCTATAAAATTGAGCACCAAGCAAAGGTAAGATGGTACCTCGCCCATCCCGCTCCTGTGCTGGCTCAGCCCTTTCCTTCCTCTCCAGCACAGGCTCCTGTCCTAAGTCCCACCTGACGCCCTCCCTATAAGGATGCCTCCCTCACGCCCTGTCCCCAGCAGGAAAAAGCTATCCCTTATTTCTGTTGGGTGTGTACTGCACTTTGACCTTTGGTTTGTAACCAGGTCCCAGCTCCCAGTGCAAGGGAGTCAGGGTGGAAACATGCCTTTTTGAAAAGTGCTATGTTCACAAGTCATGAAATTCACAGACGCCCCTCCCACAGGCCACAGTGTCCCATATTTTGGGGGTCTGCATTCCAAGTGGTCCACAAACACAGGTGTACTTTTCGTTCTACACTGCAGCCTCCACGTATTCCTCAGCTCATACTTTTTCTCCTTAATAATACGTCTCGGATGGCTCTGGGACAGACACCTCAGCCTTTGTGGCTGCGGAGAATCTGTTCACTTCACCTCCTTTGTGCTGACAGAGACCCAGCCCGGCATCCTCTTGCTTTGGACAAGGCCCAGAGAAACACGTCCCCACAGGCTTTCCCACAGGCTTTGCTGCATGCAAGAAACAGTTTCTTCATGAGACAGCCAAACAGGTGGAGGTGGTGAAGCGGCCTCAAGTCTGCCTCCTACAGGATGGATCTGGGCGTCCAATGGGCTGAGGCACAAAGAGTGGAGGGCAGGTTCAAACTTCCTGCTGTCCCCACCCGGAGCCAGCACTGGGGTGTTGAACACTGAGTCACACAGAGCAGGTGCAGCCCGGCAGCTTGCTGGGGTTGACAGCAGCCTGCTCAGACCCTGCTCTGCATCTGGAAGGACGCAGGGTCGCAGGACACGGGTGCTGAGGGTGGGGAAGCCCCTTGCAAAGAGGTGCTGCAGCCGGCCAAGTGGCTTCTCTTCCTGGCAAGCAGTAACAGTGTCAAACCCTCCGAGGCAACTTAGGGAAACTATAGCCGAAGAGTAACACAAACCACTTGGCAGGAAAAGACAATTCCAAAAGCAGTTAACAGAAGAACAGGTATAAATACTGGAAGAAATGTCTGCAGTGGCCCTCCCACTAGAAACATAATGCAAGCTATGTATATCATTTTAAATGTTCTAAGGAGCCGATGACTAGGGAAATAACTCAGTGGTCAAACTTTTTTTTTATTCATTTTAGCGAGAAAAAAAGATAAAATAGCAATGAAACAGTTTCAAAACAGGTTAGTAGGACAGTTATAACAAT
>NDGN011479283.1:0-10469 GCA_002564285.1 Tympanoctomys barrerae
TTTTTCTAATACTATCAATGAAGTGTTGAAATTATTTTTTTAACATGTGATTTTTGCTTTTAGTTACCTTGAGACTTATGATCAGATAGCCTGCAGACTGGTGCTGCTGACGGTCTCCTCTCCCTTCACCCTAACGATGAGTGGACACAAGTGTAGGCTGAAGTCACAGCCATACAGCCTGCTCTTCCTGAGCCATCCTCTTGATACCAGGCAAGACCACTTTTTGTTCCAGGGACACACTTCTTTGGACATATTCTCCAAATATCTCCGCAGGGTCTCCTCTCCCTAGATGATGTCTTTGTTCTTATCGGAGTTCACTCCACAGAACTCAGAGGCCTCACTTGTCTTCTGCCCGAAGTGACCCCAAGACTCGGCCCCATCTTGTGCCTGTGCCTGTCTTCCCTTTCATTGTATGGCACTGAACACACTTCTGTTTTTAATTTTCTTTTTCAGTGCAGAGTACCAAGTAAAATAATTATAATAACTAAGAGCAGTCTGTCAGACTACATTTATCTAATTTACTTAACATTTACCAATTTCTTATTTTATCATTCTTTGTTGTACCTCAGATCATCCTTTTGGAATAATTTCTTTTGTCTTGAAAAATCTGCTTACAAGCTCTATCAGTGAGGGTCTGTGGTAGTAACTCAGGCCCTTGCTTATTCCAAAAGTCTTGCTTTTTTTTTTTTTTTTTTTTTTTTTCTCTTTAAGACAGGTTCTCACTATGCAGTTCAGGCTGGCCTTGAGCTCACTCTGTAGCCTAGGCTTGTCTCAAGCTCTCAATGATCCTCCTGCCTCAGCTTCCTGAGTGCTGGATAAAGAAGTGTACTACCCTCTCGGTCAAAAGTCTTGCTTTGAAAATGTTTTATTCCAGGCTGTTCAAATTACACATTTTAGGTTGACAGGTATTTTTTCTGGGCACTTACAAACTACTGCTCCTTGTGTGAGCTTCCAGTGTGATAGGTAAGAAGTCTGCTGTTGGGCTACTTGTCATTCTTCCCTAGCTCCCCGCCCCCTCACTCTGTGGCCATCTCTAGGCTCCCCACCATGAGCTGAGCTCACAGTTCTTCACCTTATGTATCCCATCTGTTATATATTGGGCTTCCTGAATCTTTGGATTCACCTTTCATCAATTCTTGAAGTAATATCTATCATCTTATCAAATGTGGCCTTTCTTTTTGTATACATTCTGTTCTCCGGGACTTCTATTGGTTACATTCTCACTGGCTACACTTCATTTCTCATTTGTGTTTCCTAACTCTTCTTTAATATTCTCTATGACTTTGCTTCCTCTGCATTCTGGAGAATTTCTCCTGATATACATCCCAATTCACTAATTCTCACTTTAGTTTTATCTAAACTATTGTTTAACCCATTTGTGCCCATTGAGTTTTTACTTTTTCCTTTGTGAAATGTCTCACTGATTATTGTTCAAATCTGTCTAGTCATCTGTACCTTATTGATGCTATCTTTNTCCAAACAACTCATATGGAGCTGCTTAATATTCTGCAGCTAATAACTCATATTTGAGTCCTTGGAGGCTAAATCCATTGCTTGTGTTATTGCAGAATCTCACTTCTGCAGTATTCCTTTACTGTTTTGGCGATCACAGATTGAGACATCAGGTTTGGTGAGGTTAATCAATAGGAATCAAAGGGGCCTATGCTGGGCATGCCTTCCTCCAGAATCTCTGTTCATCTCACGGGCTGGGACTGTGGGTCTGGAGCCAGTTTGGCCTCCTGGAGAGCTTCAACTAAGGCAGACTTTGTGGCTCTGCTTCTTGCCCTTGCTACAGGTTCAAAGTTTAGTTCTCTCATTATGACACTGGTAATATTTGCCTTCAGAAAAACCTGACTTTGGATTTGTTTACATTCATAGCATCCTGCTCCAATAAATTTTCAGCTCTTAGTTTTAGGTTTGTTCTATTTTACCCTTAGGATTTTCCTTTAGCATTTCCAATAATTCATTAAAAGATATCTTTTATCCAGAATCTAGCTTTGTTGATTTGTTTGCTTAAATCACATGGTGATCTTCAGAGTACCTAGTTCACTACACTTTTGAAAACAAGTGACATGGTGACAAATAGGAGTAAAGCTCAGGTGTCATTATAACAGCCCAGAAAGGGATGACAGGCATCCAAAGTATGGAGAGAGATGGCAACTAAGATACAATGATCACAAAATCATCACAATTTAATGATAGAGAATTTCTGAATAAGCATTTCCAAGTTTATCGGTAATGAAGGACTGGCAACTATTATTGTCCAGTATTGAGTACTTCCCTCTGGGTTTTTCTAGGTTAAATGAAACAAATACCTTCAANNNACTTTTTTTTTTTTTTCCTTTGAAAAACACCTTTTTAATCCATAGTTCTTTAAGCATTTGACCTTGGAGAGAGCTACAGTTGAGCTCTATAAGTGCTGTAACCTTGGCTTATCAAGAATTGTAATTGCTGCAGTCCTCTGCTTATCATTTTGCTACTGTGTGTGTTGATCCAACAATACCAAAGAAACACCTGCTGCAGACCTCTCTAAGTACTTCTGGAGTATCTTTATAGAGCACTACTGCATGAAAACATACAACACACACGAAGAGGTGTAACAAATCTTTGGAAAGGAAAGTAACATTTGCATAACCCTAATAAATCTATTAGAAATTGGCTCATCCATTACCAATTTTATTTTGCTCTCCATTATAGTTTGGTCTCCAGTGAACCCCAAGGGCCCATGTGTTAAAGGCATGGCTTCCACCATGGTACTATAGGGTAAGGCAGCACCTCTGAGAAGTGAGCCTAGTGCAAGATCCTTAGTCACTGGGGGATCCTGGGATCCTGGCCCCTTCTCTCTGTTTTGCTCCACCACACACTGCTGCCATAACATACTATGTTGACCTAGGCCCAGAAGCCACAAAGCTAGCAAATTAGAGCTGAAACCTCCTCAAGTGTGAGACAAATAAACCCTTCCTCTACATGTTGATCTCAGGTATTTAGTATCATAATAGAAAGCTGACTAACATGTCCATTAAAGCACCCAAAGACAATGATAGGAAAAGGAAGAGCCAAGTAACACTATTTACATTTTGTTAAAACTGTTAGCTTCAGGGAAAATGAAGCAGTAGTTTGAACACACTGAGCTGTAATTGGCAACAAGGGCAAAAGGTCAACTACTAGATTTCTCCCAGAATTTTATTAAGAAGCTGGGCATGTTCAATGATGACCTATATTCAAGGCCTGTTGTGCTATTTTTAAAAAAATAGTAATAGAATACTCAGATTTCTGAAATCCACAGCACACATAAAGCACCCTCTAGAAAGCACAGTTAAAATATGTAAGAATTTGATTTTTCAAGGAAAAACAGCCTGATTTCCTAAAAAAAGGAAAGACAACTATCTAGATTCTGATTTTAGTGCCAGATTAAATATGGGAATTTCAAGGGATGCATCATAGGCATGAGTTTAACATATCCAAAGTGCAGCTCCCAGTGCATTCCCCACACCTGTTTCCTCCATCCTTTCCTTTCCAAGTAAGAGGTGCCATCCTACACTTACTCCCTAGAGGCAGAAAAGCAGGAGTCATTGCTTCCATCACTCTAACAGCCTGTCAGAAATTCAGGCCTCAAATCTGCAAATATTTTTCTCCATTGCCACTGCCAATGGAGATGGCCACATCACCCAATGGTCAGTACAACACTCCTTCTTTGATCTGCTTCGGCTCCCCCAAATTCATTCAGCCCAAACTCTTCTCATGACTCCCAGTGAGAAGGCCCTGCCTACTCAGCTCACACTACACTACCCTCATCTGCTACAGTCCAGTCACACTGGCCCCCATGTGGTTGCAGAGATGAGTTACCACCCCCAGCCTGGGCATCCTTATCTCATCTGACTGTGACCTCTGCAGGGAGGCGCTCTGACCACCTTAACTGACACTTCCATCATTACTTTGTGCAGTTCCCTATTTATTGCCTTCACGGTACATGTTACAATCAACAATTACTTTATTCACACATTATCTGTTATTTTCACCACAACAGGAGGTCATGGAGGGCAGATAGTCTGCTTTGCCTGCCTCTGTGCCTGACACACAGTGGAACAAAAGTATTTGTTGAACTGAAATCAAATTTCCCAATCTTTCCCCCAGAACTTTACAAACCATTTGCAATTAACATCTAAGTGTTGTTAGCGATTTTAGCTTACATTGATATAAGTTGAACAATATTTTGGTTTTAATTTAGAGGTTAGTTTACTTATTTGGGGTCTAGGGAGCACCTACCATACTGATAATCAGTAAGTCTTTACAAGTATCACAATTAACAAATTATATTATTTTATTGAGGGAGATTTGGTTTCAACCATGAACTAGTAATCCTGGGCATGCCTTCTCCATATCCCATTCAATCTTTACCCTCAAGGCTTCTGCTCTTCTCTTCAATGTCCCGCCAGTTTCTGACTCATCCAGTATTTCAGCTCAACAAGGATGAACTGAGTCTGCCATGGAGCAGCACTGCGCTGGGAAGTGGGGATTGAGCAGTGGAAGGAGATGAGCGAAGCATTAAACAGACATAGTCTGCCCCACCCTCAGCCCCAGCTCCACAGTGTAAGGAGCTAACCAGAAACAGCAACAAGAGTTAGATGCTGGCAAGGTAAGTCAGATGGCCTTGATGAGAGAGGTCTTGCATTCTAAGCCTGCCCAGAGCCAAGTCTTGGGATCTAAGGAGACTAGAGAAGGACCAGGTCATCTATTCCTTTAACTATTCTGTCCTGAGGACTACTGTTAGCCAGTCACTGTTCCAAACACTAAAATTGCAGCAGTGAACAAATAGAAGAATTTCCTGTCTCATACTGCTTTCATTCTGAAGATGAGGAGCATTTCTACTTATTTCTCAGGAGAAGCCCAGAAAGGTGAGCAGTGTTACAGAATTTCCCCATTCCCTTCACCTGAAAGAGGAACAGGGTGGAAGCAGTAGAGAAAAACCAGCAATGAAGCAGATGAAGGAAGAATGTGAGATGCCAGAGGTTGGAAAATTATTGGAGAGAGGATGGCAGGAACTTCAGGCTGGGGACAAGAAGGATGCAGGCTACATAGCCTAAAACCTTAAGACCAGGAGGACAGTGTTAAGACATCATGGATACAGGCAGAGAGAGGTGGATAATTCTAGAATAGTGCTCATCAGTTTCCTCTTAGTAGAAGTCAGTGTGAAGAGATGTTTGACAAGAGCCCTAATGTTTCTTATATCCCCAAAGCCATGAAGCCAAACGTGATACAGAAACTCTGAGGTCATCTTAAAGAGAATGAGGAAAAAGAGGAAATTCTGAACTGACTGGAGCTCAACATGGAAAAGACTGAAAAAGCAGAATAGCCAAGGTTATGTTTTCTGCCATGATATTTATTTTTAAATTTAAAAAAATATTTTATTTGGTGCAGGGTCTCACTACACAGTTTGGACTTGTAGCGATCCTGTCTCAGCCTCCCCAGTGCTGAGATTACAGGCGTGTTTTAGTGCTTGTAATCTGCCATGCCTGGTTTTAGTGCCAATATGGAGCACCCAGGGTTCTGGGATCAGCACAGCATGTGGTACCAGAGATCGAACCTGGGTCCTTGTGCTTGCCAGGCAGATGCTTAGACCACTGAACTATCTCCCCAGCCCCTCCACCATGATATTTAAAATTGCCTTGGATTACAGAAAAAACATAGCTACTCTTTTTGGCTCACTAGAGGTCATGAATTGAAAATAATAGGTCCAATAACTCAAGCTAGCATGATGCCATCTCCGCCTTTGCATGGCTCGTGCAGCTCCCCACAGCCCTCTGTTCTTCCCCCACCTACTCATCTCCTGTAACTCACCATGCAAACAAGTCCTAAGTCGCTTGCCAGCCATTAGCCATACTCTCATGTACAGCCCACTAGAACATACTCACTTAAGTGACCACCTACCACCTAGACACTGGGCAGGATTTGGATGCCACACATGGAGAGGTCCTGGTTTCAGACTTGCAATGATATAAAAGAAAAAACTAAATACTGTAAATAGTGTCTGGGCCTATGCCAAGATCCACATGCACCTCCTCAGCATGTCCATGATGATTTTCAATCCTATGCATTTTGAGCACTTTCTCCTTTCAACTAGACTCCCTTCAGCTAATGCAACAATCAAATGCCAGCTAAGGATGAGGAAAGTTCTACAACATTTCAAAAGGCAACTCTGTAGGCAGTGAGCTGGGGAGATGAACTCAGAGCACCCCCATTGTGCTGCTCTTCTTTTAAAAGCTGGGATGAATATTCTTTGAAGATGCTTTTAAAGTGCATGCGAAAAACATAGGAAGAACACCTTGAGAGTGGTGGTAGTCTATTTAACAGTATTTCAAATGCAACTTGTTCAGCCAGCATCCTATTTAACGGAGCACTTACTACATGCTAAGTATTGGCTTTGAGGCAGGGACTATAATGATGAATGGGAAATAGTCTAGCTCTCAAAACATTACAGTCTAGTTGGTCTGATGGTGAAGGAAATTGTGGGCAATGGCAACACAGCAGAATCTGGGCTGGCACCGAGTTCCCTGGGGGCCTGGTCAGGGGAAGCAGTAAGCCTGGTCTTCAGTGTGCCATGGAAGGTCTCTGGGAGCAGTGAGATCTTAGCATGCACTGATGATGATCAGGACTTAGACAAATGAATGTAAGAGTTTGAAGGCAGAAGTGCCAGCTGAGGAAGTGGCATGTGCAAAGCATAAAAACCAAACTGAACCTTAGTGTTTAGGAAGCAATCAGAATCCGTCTCAGGGAGGAAGCAGAAGAGAGAGGTGAAGTCTCCAAAGTGAGCAGACGACAATATGGGATGGAGCTTATCTGACTGTTCCCCCTAACTTGCTCACCACCAATCTTTTCTTCACAGTGCACACAGTCATCTTCCTAAAGCAAGTATTGTGTCCTTGTTCTGAGCACTGCAAAGGCACTGCCTGTGTTTTTTGGACAAAAGGCATGGTTTATCAGGACACTGTGCACTATGTTACTTTGCTCAGGAAATTCCAAGTTTATGCATTATGCTGGTATTGTTATTCACTGTGCTCCCTCTCACTATCAAAAGTGCCCTGGTTAAATTAACAAACATGATTTACAGGTCTTACTTTACTGATAAGACCTTGCTCACCTCTCTGAGTTCATCTGACACCCATGCCATCCACTAATTGTCCTACAGCCCTGCTAAGCTTCTTCTAGTCCTCCTACCTGCCACCTTTCAGGCCCCTACCCTCCCACTCCCCAGCCCTAGTCACTCAAACACTGTTCACTCTGCCTGAACCAGTCTCCTCTTTGTCCCACTTGGCTTGGCTCATTCTGTGGAACAGGCAAAACAGTGTCATGAGCTGCTGTTCAAACTATGTACTATGAAATCAATTTTTCTGGGTCACATACAATTTTTTAAAAATAAAACTGCCTAAGTAAAATAGATCAAAGTACATTGCCAATAAATACTGTTTTGTGAAACTGAGAAACTAGTTCTAGGGATAGGGTGTGTGTTTGTGTGTGTGTGTGTGTGTGTGTGTGTGTGTGTGTGTGTGTGTTTCAGACCCAAGAGCCAAAGCCAGAAATGCTTTTACATGTGAAAAGCATTTCTGGCTTTGGCTCTTGGGTCTGAAACAGTTACGTAGGCAAAGGGTCTGGAGTCAGCCATGCATGATCTGAATCCTGACTCGGCCACTCCCTAGTTCTGTGAATTGCGCTGGTTACTGAAACACTCAGTGTGCGTTTTCCTCATCTATCTCATGAGACTGTTAGGAAGGTGAAGTCAGTTGAGATGATGAGCACACCCAGCACACCCAGGAGTGGTGCTGGCCGCTGTTCTGATCATCATCACCCCTCCACTTCCAGCCTGGATATCTTTTTCCAGAAAGCACCTCTGCCCTCCCGCAGCCCGGCTCCAGGCTCCCTGCATGGTGCCATGTGAGCTGCCATCCTGACACTCCATGTCTGACTGACCTCATTAACCCTGTGCTCTCTCACGAGGCTAAAGGCTATACAAAGGCAGGACTCTTGCTCATCACTGGCCACATAGCAGGTGGCACAGTTCCTGGCACATAGAGGCACTTGGTAAAATTTTTGGGAGTAATTTATTCATTTTTGTTAATAAATATAGAACCTTTTGTTTCATTAAAAAAAGTCAACTTAGGACTTAAACATCTGGGATATCACAGACATTTTGATAAAGAGCTTTCAATGTAGTTTACATTAAACTTAATCCTAATTTGAATTGTCACAGAGCTTACATGACATTTTTATAAGACATACATTTATTAGTTCAGAAGAGTTTAGGTTGGATAACTTTACCTAAAATTATAAATAGCTCAAAAATTAGCATGTCTCAATATTTTTAATGATTATAATCATGAAAAATGTTGATGATTATGTGATAAACAAAAGTTGGCCTTTTAAAGTTGGTATTACCTTTCTAGTCAAAACTGCAATTGACTGGGGCTTTGTTCTAGGTATTTATTCACTTCAATAAAAGTCCTTAAAAATTTACTTACATCTATTTTTTTCATGTATGAATCATACTTTCCCATATTTTAAAAGTAAAAATAAATTTAAGTTTAAAAAAATTTGGTTGGATTTCTCAATACCAACCACATTATGCAATCACTATGTTGATTAACCTTTCAGATTTCTATAGTCAGTTATATAATCCCAGGCAAGCTTTGGTGTACTCTGAAAACTGATACACAGATGCTTTGGGGAAACATGTGACAACTGTCCTGAAAAGAGTAGGCATTAGTAAAAGCACCCAACTCACACACGAGCAACACATACACACACAATTTTTTTAAACACACAAAAATTGCATTATCACTCCTTGAAAAGCGTCTGTCTGTCTGTCTATCTATCTATCTATCTATCATCAATGAGCAAGGGCAAAGTCACGGCTGAAACAATAGCAGATTCACTATGACACCTGAAGTTAGTCTGTTTATAAGTTTTCAGATAGAAATATCCCTTGTAAAGCATTTCTGACACTGAGAAGTGCTATGGAGAGTAAGTAAGGAAGAGGGAGAGAGTCCCACTGGTAGTGGGGAGGTGGGTTTTGATTTTTTAAATGTCCAGGAAATGCTCCTTAGGTCTGTAACATCTCAGCAAGATGCAAAAAGAACAAACGTATGAGAAAATGTGCTGTGTGAGAGGTCTCAGGAAGAAAAAGGTGCATCGGAAAGAATGCTCAAAGACAACAAGAGATGAGATTTGGGGACAGATCTATTACTTGCAACTTGCCCAGCCACTTTCTTACTGCCCTAAAGGATACTTCCTTCATCAAGATATTTGAAAAGTGCTTTGTGAAAAGCACCAACATTCCTGAAGAGTTCTGTAGAGGCTGTCATCTGTAGGCTGCAGATGATCCCAGAAATGCTCTTATAAGAAAACTGGGTTCCCTGATCTCAGAGGGAATCCTGGGATCCCTGAGTCATAACAGCCAGATAGCACTGCTGCACTCTGGACACAGGCTAGGCACAATAGCCACACAGGCCACAGGGATGCAAGAGCATCAGTATTCCTTTTGCCTCAGCCTCCCCAGCGCTGGGATTACAATATGCACCACTCTGCCTGGTTTTGGGGTTGGCATGGTGCACCCAGGGTTCCAAGGCTGGTGCAGCATGAAGTGCTGGGGACAGAACTTGGGTTCTTGTGCTTGCAAAGCAGGCACTTAGACCACCGAGCTATCCCCCCAGCCCTTCACAGCCTTTTAACTCAATTTCTAAATGTAAGTCAGTCCATACAGCCATAATCACTGGATTCCTTTAAAGAGCCCTGCAAGACAACCATGGATACACATAGTAAATATTCCCAAACCCACTCCTAAGGCTGTACTAGGAAACAGAAATGCATAGACTTTCCAGGTCTTGCTAGAGTCTTGCTCTGAACTGACCTCAATTTTTAGAGCTCCAACAGTGCCACTATGGTTTACTGGCCCAAGTAGGAATTTATGGAAATCAAAAAGTTTCAGTCTGGTATTCATGTCACAGTAGATCTTGTAGAACCACAGACCTACCTACACTTATTTCCATGGCCAGGCACAGTGGAGCCTGACACATTTTGTAAGCATCTGAGTGACCAAAGTTTTCTACCACTCATGGAGTTCAGGGTATTATGGCTATGAAAACCAAGTAGAAGTTCTTATAATTATATCCCCAACCCCAAAATCTTTCTGGGGAAAACAGAAATTAGTGCCACCATCAAAGACTTGAATGGGGTGGTAATTCTTATCATATTTCAGTATAATTTACCCCTTTTACTGAAAAGCCAGATGAATTATACAGGATAGCAGTTGATGAGTGCATATATAAACCAGATAGTAATGCCCACCAAAGCTGTGGTTCTAGTTCTTACACTTGTTTTTTGTTTTCAAAAGTTTTTTAAATTATATTCTTTTGTTATTTTATTTTTTCCATAATTTTATTGAGAAACAAATAGCAATGAGACAGTTTCAAATCAAA
>NDGN011479284.1:0-28432 GCA_002564285.1 Tympanoctomys barrerae
CAGCAACAACAGCAAAACATTCTCCCTGAAGATTTAGATATCAACACAGAAATATAACCAATTGTTTTGGGTCACTAGCTAGATTATGGAATCAAAACAACTTCAATCTTTCCCTAAAGTGAGATTGACAGATAACATTTCACATTTAGCATTTAGCTGAAAAGAAAATAAGGCAAAATTCACGAATTCAGTCAACGACCAGCTATTAAAAATCATTGCAACAGCTTTATGTGGCAACATGATGCCAAAATATTTTAATAAATATTTGAACAAATATAACATAAGCCATACCTAACTAAATACCTTATCTGACATTCCATACTGATTTCTTAAAATATTACCATATGCTTCTTACAGAAATAAATTGTAATTCTCAACCTAGGTCGTTCTGCCAGTATTGCCATGTACTTCCATGACATTAATTATTTAAAAATTGACCTAGTAGCTATTATGTATGAAGCAATTTTTCAAAATAATTTACTTGCAAGGATTGTTGTCATTGTTGAATGAAACATACAGAATCACTACCAATTTGCAACCTCAATTTTTCTAGAGTTGCCCAATTTTTAGAAAGTTTTGCAATTTTACTTTGACTTTTTTGAACAGTCATGAAAGAAGTGCTAATTTGATCATGCATGTTGTAAGGTACTATGAGTAAAGTTGGCTAGTTTTCAATAAAATAAAGTATTTACTGAGAAACTAAAGCAATTACTAAAGTAAATTGTAAATTTGAGGTAATCATATGCTTTTTTAAAACAGGATACTGTTATGTATTGTCTCAGTTATTTTCATTCATTTCTGGGACAAAATGCCCAATACTCGAAATTAAATAAGGAAAGGTTTATTTAGCACATAGTTAGTGGAGGTTTCAGTTCATTCCTGGCTGGTTCCAAGGCAGAGTGGCACATGGCAGAGGGCAGCCATTCACGGAGGTGGAAAACAGCAAAGAGCACAGGGAGGAGCAACAGCTGAGGCAGCTGGCAAGCTGGCAAGCCTCTCTCCCCTCCTCACGTTGTATGCACATTATCCTCCCCAGGGTAGGTGTAGGCTCACACCCATGATCCCAGTATTGGATCAAGAATTAAGCCCAAACTCTAGAAGTGCCCCATGAGTGCATGAGGCTTTGGGGGGACACCTGGACACAAACCATAACACCTACTCACTTTTAGAAAGGTAACATAAGAAACATGTGCCAAATAGAGTACAAAGTTTAAAACAGAAAACATCTAATAGAAAAACCTTACTTTATTAGAACAACTTCTGTCTGATACTAGTCAACCCTACAGTTCAATGGCATTAAAAATTATACTAAAACATGAAATGTAATCCTGAATTTAATGTTTAATGACATTAAATGTGGTAACCAATCAACTCCAAAAGTAAAAAGGACCTTCATGATTTAAACAGCCATGTAAATGATTAATGGTAACTATAAGTTTTTCAGGCTTAAATAACTTAATGCCATAGTTGAACAAGGGAAAACTTACTGTGATTTTATTTGTTTGATGCTTAGTTTAGGACCTCCCAAAAAACTAATAATCACAGCTCATTTTCAATTGTGGCTGGAGAAAAAAATAGAAAGAGAAGGTCTCTACATGGTGAACAATATGGTATTAAAGTCTGGAGCATGACTTCAGAAAGAAATTGAAGAAACACAAGGAAATTTAACATACTTGGTACTTCTAGACCTTTATTTCTACCTAGAACCTAATCAGAATCTGATTTAATTTTATATTATGTCATCCAGTGGATAACTTGGGTTGAGATTACTCTAGGCCAGTAAGAACATGCACGGTTAAGGCCAAGTTTTTTCTGGATAGAACAGATCAATGTATCTCCACACAGGTACTGTGTCAATACTACACGTGATAAAAGGTGAGCCGACTGCACAACGTAACCTGAACTTGCAATGTGAATGTCACACGTTGGAGCACAGTGAGTATTTCCAACTGCTTAGGCCACAAAATATTACTGAAAGATATATGAAGATAATGAAGATAATGAAGATATATAAAGATATATGAAAGATAACGAAATAAGTTACTATTTAACATGTTTCTCAAAAAATCATATGCATAAACATTTAGAATAGCACATTATGGAAAAGCAAAATTTGACACAATACAAAAATTGGCATATATTACGAAGGCATTGTTTATTATAGCGATATAGACCGAGAGTGATTTTATGTGCTTGATCTGTAGTGTCCCTCTCACCCTTCCCTCTCTTGAGAGCTTTTTAATCCCTCCTGCACTGTATTTCTTTAATTTACAATAACGCTGTGTGTGCAATCCTCGAGAAATAGAGCAAGAGGCTGTAACAGGGGAGGAAAGAAATCTAACATCTAAACAGGTGCACATGGAAAATAAATAAAAAAGTGAAAAATCAGGCCCCATGGGTGATATAAAAGGAGCATTTGCTGAATAACTAATTTGGTAGCCCTGGTGCCCTATGAATTATTGTTCTGATTTATCCAATTGCAGCGTCTAACAAACTCAAATTGCTTAACACTCTAATTGTTCTGTGTGCAACATGGGAGGTGAGCAGCTTCTACTCGGCCAATTATTAAAGGCAAGAAGTGGTTTTATTTTCTTCATTATTGTTCATTTCATTTTAGTTTCCCAATGCAATGGAGAAAATATTTAAGCTAACTACTACTTGATCATCTTGTATTTTTTAACGGTGCCAAATAATCAAGTGTGATCTGACAACTGATTAAAATTTAACTGGTGATTATTTTTGGTAACAATCAGCATGGTATTCTTTTTATTCACTTACTAAAGAGTAGTTGAGCACCGCTATGTGTACCTTTATCTATTACGTATCGCTGTATTCTTTCAAATCTGAATCCTAGCCATTTGCAAAAGTTTGCAATGCGGTATTCAACATCATTCTACGTAATGTAACTTTGTTCTATATCTTGGCTAACAGTTCATTATTCAGTTTTTCAAACCATAGACTTTGAATAAAGCAAGTAAAGGACAATCCAACTCACTCATAAAAAATTAAATATTTTCAAAGCTATATGAATTATACAACTGACTACTTAATACATATTATTTGGTTTGAAGTAGAAAAAAGTTAAAACTTAAAAATATGTAGGTTTAAGTTCAGTTACTTCCAGATTTGGTGTAAGTACAGTCTGTGTAATTATTATGGAAAACCATAAATTATATACATTTTAAAAATGTAAGTGTAGGTGCAGGGTCTTGCTACATTGCTTGGACTCGTAGTGATCCTCTAGTTTTCAGTCTCCCCAGCACTGGGATTACAGGTGTACGTCATAATATCCATACTTGGTGGCCGACTCAGCAGCCCCAGGGTGAAGGGCTGGTGTGGTATGTGATGGTGGGGATCAAACCCCAGTTCCTGCATTTGCAAAAGCAGGCTCTTTGTCCTCTGAGCTATCTCATCTGGCCAGCTATGTACTATTGTTATCCATACTTTATAAATGATTCAGTGAAGTTCAGAAAATCTCTGCCTAATGTTACACCTATAAGATATGACTTCAAGTTGAGTCATACCTAAAAGAATTATCTATTAATGATCATTTTTTATGTTTGTAAAATTTACTATTTTATGTCATAGAGATGATATAATTGTGCCTCATTATTGGTTTTGGAACTCTGGGTGATACCAAATACACAGATGCTCTTGTCCCTTACATAAAATTAATGTAAGTTTAAAGTTTGTACATGTTTAGTACAGAAACACCCATCACAGGCCTGAGCACATTTTGCCCCCAGCACTTGCTTGGATTGAAGGATTTTGACCTGTGGATATAGAGGTCTGACTATGTACCGTTTATGAAAGGCTTTTAGCTTGTTATTTTTCTTAAATCTGACTTCCTTTTCCCCATAATTCTCAATAGAAAAGAGATAGAATCAAATCAATTTATAAATGTTTTTCTTTTGAATATAACAGTACTAATTGCCCATAGATTTTCTAAGAAGATAATTTCATGGACAACAAACTCAAGACCAAAGAGGTATACATCACCTCCAATTCAGGGAATTTACTTATCTATTAAGTTAACTCACACTATTCATTCTTTAGATATTTTAGCCTCATCTGTCCAACAAATATTTTTATTTTCACCTGGTTCATTCACTTATTGACTCCATTCACAATAAATTTATAAGTAACAGTCATTATAGTTACACAAATGCCCTAAACACATTCTATTCATCAGCAAAAACTTACAGGAGAGTAAGTCCCACTCTACTTTCCTAGGACTTGAATAAAGCAGCTTAAAGTTGTCTGGAGATGAGTATCTTACTTGAAGGTCCGCAATGGCTTTGGCCTGTTGTTTTGTACTTGTTGTTACATGATACATTACAGAGAAAATTTGAGGTGAAGAAGACCTGTTCACTTCAAGGAAACCAGGGAGCAAATAGATAAATGGGCCAGAATCCAAATAAATCCTTCAGGGGGCCTCCAGGCCAATTCCTTCAACTGGGCCATATGTTCTAAATGTTCCAGTACCTCCACGCAGCTCCCGAGTGCACATGGGGATCAAGCTCTCAACATATGGGTCTTTGGGGAACAATAGCAGGTAAGCTCCTGGGATTTTTCATAGTTCCTCTTTCCTTTTGAAGAATTTCTTCCCACTTCACAATATATTGTGTATCTTAGGCCTGCTTTAGTTTTTCGTTTTCTTGCACTTGGAGGATAATATGATGTTTACACGTAAGTGTGATTGATTTCTCTTGTGAATATGGTCTCAAGATGCGCCCTTTTACCTATAAAAGTCAGTTTTATGATCCTTTATAACTGAGTAGTACTCCATTGTATAAAAGTACATTATTTTATCAGTTTCATTCATTGATGATGCTTGGGTTGTTTCAAAGATTTAGCCATTACAAATTTTGCTGCTGTGAACATGGGTGTACAGATATGGCGGTGCTATGTTTTCAGTTCTTCTGGAAAAATATCCAGGAGGGGAATAGCTAGATTGAATGGGATCGCCAATGCAATCCCATTTTAAAGGAATCTTCATAATGCTTTCCATAGTGGTTGTACCAGACTGCACAGCCACCTACAGTGGAGAAGGGCTCCAAGTTTCGCACAGCCCCTCCAGCATTTGTTTTTCATTCATTCTTGATGATAGCCATTCATTCTGGAGTGAAATTGAAAGTCAGTGTTCTTCTTACTTCATCTCTTGAATGACCAGTGACATTGAACATTTCTTCATTTATTTATTTGCTATTTGTATTTCTTCATCTGAGAAACATATATTTATCTTAGATACCCATTTTTTGATTGAGTCTTTGAATTTAGGGAGTCATATATTTCTAAATTATTTATGTGATCTGGATAGAAGTCTTTTGTCTGAGGGAAAATTGACTAGTTGTTTTTCCACATTCTGTAGATTGCTTTTTTATTTTGTGAGTGATTTCTCTTGCTGTGAAAATTTTTCTTAATAAGATGAGACCTCAGCTGTTGGTTTTTTGAAGTATTTCCTGTGCAGTCTGAGTTTTGTTCATGAGCTCTTTATCTACACCTATGCCTTCAAGATTCCTATATTCTTCTAGGCTGCACATGGGATGTTCTCTAAAACAGACCACATAGTAACCTATAGAACATGCTTATGTAAGTGTAAAACAGCTGGAATTAACCCATATTTATTTTCTGACTAGTGTGAGATGAAATTGGAAATTAATGGTAAAAGAAATCACAAAAACTCCATAAACACATGGAACTTAAATAGCACCCACCTAACCCAACCAATGGGTCACAGATTAAATTAAAGAAGAAGTTGAGCAATGTCTACAAGTATATGAAAGTGCACATAAATATAATAGAATCTGTGGAACACAATGAAAACAGCTCTAAAAGGGAAATTTATACTGCTGAATTCTCACATCAGGAAAACACAAGAAACACCATTAAACAGCGTATTGTTGCGCTTCAAGCTTCTAGAGAAAGAACAAGTCATACCCAAAGCCCACAGAAGGCAGAAAATCATGAAGATCAGAGCAGAAATTAATACAACTGAGATTAAGTAAACAATACAAAAATTAATGAATCAGAGCATTGGTTCTTTGACAGAATAAAGAAAACTGATAAACCTTAAATAATTTTGTTAATAAAGGAAAAATAAGATGCCAATTCACACAATAAAGAATCAAAAGGGTGAAATCACCACAGATCCTGTGGAAATTCAGAAGTTTATCAATTTTGAATATTATTACTCTCATAGTGTGAATAATCTCTTGGAATTCTGCATCTCACATTACCCAGTAGTAGCAAAATAAATTCAGACTCATCTCCATTTTATTCTCCAAAATATGAGGGCTCTCAAATACATCTCCATCATTTCTCCCCTAAATTAAATTGTTTCTTCTTTTCATTACTATCAGTATGAAAAAGTAGAAATACATTTTTCCTGAAAGTACAGCAACTATTATGGTCTGGCCTCAGCTATCCTCTCTGTTACTTTCTACCAGTTTTTACTCTCTGCACTTCAGTGGTTCATTGTATGCGTTGTGCTTCTTTTTGTTACAGGGGCTGATTCTATGTACACTGACTTCTTTCCTGAAAGTGTTCCCCTCTGTTCATCTAGGCATCTTAACTGTTCTCCAGCTCTGAGATGAAGTATCACTTGTATAGACTAACTCTCCCTTTATGAACATTCTTTGCTTATGTAATTATTTTTTAGCACTTTCAAAGCTGAAATTTCTTTTTGTTGTAAAATAAATATTTCTGTCTCTCTTACTAAGCCACTTATGGAGAGACCAATTTGAGTTTTTACATCCTTTTGTATCTGCAGTGCTAGGACCAGTAGCTAGCATAAACTCAATGAACATATGTTGTCTGACTAAAGGAACTCAAGTTTCTCAAATGACATTTTTACATTTAGTTTAGAAATAAGTAATCTGTCTAAGGCAATTAATTGTATTTATACATGCTTATTTGTCATTTTTGTGTTTGAACCAGAAATTAAAGATATTTACAATTTAATATACTGTATAGGATCATAGTGTAGGAGGACAGTATTTGGAAATTATGTATCCATAAAAAGCATGGCTCAAATTTGGAACAACTTAGAAAAATTGCTTAATTTTTTTTACATCCATGAAGAGAGCACTCATTTAAAGACACACAAAATATTTGCTGAGATGTTTTAATAGTTAGTTTTAAAAAATTATATTTTGACATACCAAGAAACATTTTTAAATGACATCTTCATCTTAAAGAATTGGAGATATAAAAATCTAATTGAACACTAACAGTAAAACAGAAGTGTAGAAACTGAACAGGAGACATTTGTTTTAGTTAAACAACATTTAAACAGGTTACTTTGACTTTTCCTCTGATTCATTATTCTTTATGGAATTGTATAAACATTCTATCAAGCTGCAATCAGAATATTGATCTGAATAAGATAAGAATGTATAGAGGAAAACAACCTTTCTGGTTGAATGTCTACGAGGCAGCAATTTACTTTGTGAACAAGACGGAATTACTATGTTGTACAGGTTCTTTGGTCTCAGTGTTGTAAGAACAAATTCATGAGTCACTTCTACATCCAAGAATGTTTTAAAAATATGGCTTTTAACATTTTCTGCTTTCAAAGCTATCCAAGTAGCAAAGTACCAAATTACTTATATTCGATCTCATCCTAGAGATTTTCTCACTAATTCTAAACAAAACAAACAACACCAATAAAATCAAAATTAAACCTATGCTTATAGCTATATAGAATGATATGATTATTTCTTGGGAAAAAAATTATATTTCTGAAATTATATGAGAATTATCTCACAAGTAGGATTATTTTTAAGGCCCATTACACTCAAATGTGGAAACATTCTCTTGATAAATTAATTGACAATGTCATTCAAAATTTTTTCTCTTTGTCATTATGGCCTTATTGGTTCTAATTTCTACATTATGCAATACTTACTTAACTGCTTCAAATTTATTTTATTACAATTTACGTATTGTGTTTTACTTTTGTTCTTTTAATTTTAAAGTTTGTTTTTAAGATATATTCACTGTAAACAACACATATTAGGCCTTATTATTTTATCACATCTGTCATTGTTTCCTTTTTTTTTTTTTTTTGTGGAACCAGAGATTGGGATTGAACTCAGGCCTTTGTGTTTGACAGGGAAGCATTTATTCTACTGAACCATCTTCCAAGGCCTATTCTTTCCTTTTTAATGAAGATGTTCAAACCACATATATTTCAGGTAATTATTGATATTTTGGGTTCAAATATATGATCGTTCTGCCTGTTTTCTACTTTTTGAATCTTATTTGTTTCATTTTATTTCTTTTTCATCACATAAAGTGATTTCTTTTTTATCTCTAATCATCTTATTACATTTTTAATATGCAATGATTGCTCACACATATAAAATATACAGCTTTAGTCTAATGAAACCAATGAAACCCATCTTTACATTTAGTTTAAGAATATTAAAACAATTATACTGTAATTTCTTCCATATTATTCTTTAGTGTTGTTCTTATAGATTTTATTCCTACATTTTATAGAGCAAAGAATTTATTTCTATCTTGCCATAAATTAGGTTAGTAAGTTTTATAAAATTAACAAGTAGTGATATTTTTTCTTAGTTTGCAAATGGAGTCTTCCTTTGTTTTGTTGAATGGTGTTCCATTTTTGAATTGGTACTACAGACATAACTTTCTCAGATATATCTTCAAATGGCAGTTCTATCATGAATGATTTTTTTTCTCAACTTTGTCTGCAGTTTACATGTATGTCAACATTTTTTTTACAAAGAGGTTCAATAACAGCATGGTTCTAGGGATGGCTAAACTAGTGCTTCAACATATTTAGTATCTATTTTTGTTTCACATTTATGCTCTGTTATCTTAGGAATATTTGCTCTCGTCTTATGCCCTTGTAGCCATGGTATGAGTATATAACCACCCCCCACGAAAACTCACACCTATTTTAACACCTGAAAAAAGAATATATTTTTATTCCCTTCAAATGGACCAGTAATTTGGATTACATTCTAGAATACGATTTTAAGTTCTCTTTAAATGAGGAGACTTTTTCCTATATTTTCTACAGTTGTACAGAAAATCAGATCATCCTAAAATATCAGGCCAGACCCTTAAAGTGCAAGAATTACTTGTTGAATGGAAAATCAATAGAATGCACCCAGATCTGCCCTAGAATGGTTAGTTCCTCATCACTTTCCACACCCTGCTACCTGCTTTTATTCCAGAAAAAATATTCTTAATATTTTGTTACTTGTTCTAAATTCATTGTTTTGAATTTTCTCTTTACCTTACTCTTATCCTTGGGAAAAAGGGAACAAAGCACCAATCTACTAATGGATATATTAAAAGGCAACATTCAGGACTATATAATGTATACATAATCCATACTCATCCATAATTTAATATCTTTGTACTATCAAAGCCATTTCATTTTTGTATGTCTACTTATTTTATTAGGTCACATGAAACCTATAGCTTTAACTTCTTTAAGAACATGCAAATTTAGTTGTATTAACAGCAGAAATTTTATCCAGTGCTGCTTGACAAACTATTTTCTGGAAATCTGCATAATAATTATATGTTTTAGCTATATACTTACTGTTGAAACTAAGCAACTATGGCTGAGCAAAGAAAATATGGTTAAGATACAGCCATAGGTCATTTATAAGGAAAGACCCCAGTGAGACTAAAGTTCCAAGAAGACCTCATTACTACAGGGGTAGCTCAACCCAACCTAAGGAATGTCATTCCCCCTTCTGATTCTCGTCATCACATTCTATAGATGGTCTTAAAACTGCATTGAAGGAGCTACAGAACAGGGCTTATTAATTTGAGTTTCACAAAATGTAGATAATTTTAGTGGATCTGTGAATTCTGAAGATTTTATATAGTATATTGAGTATATGTTTTGGGGAAAGGATATGTAACTAAAATCAGATTCTTAAAGCCATTCATAACCTATCTCCTGTTCTCTATTTCACAAAGAAGAACGTGAAATTCTACTTTGGGTGAATATGATAATGCCAATAGCAGAGGCTCAGTGTGTTGCAAAAGTTGTCAGGAATAGTTAGCAAAAATAGAGCAATGTTATAAAATATACGTAAAAGAAAAAATATTACAAAAACTACATTAAAATAAACAAAAGCAGTAAAATACATCTTCAGATAAAATGTTGGATTGTAAGGAACTGATTTTGATGATTGTAGCTGCCTAAAAGGCAGAAAGCCAATGGATTCATTCAACAGTAAATGTTTATTAAGAGCTAGTCATAAACCAGGACCCACTGTGTGGTAGGGAATTAGGAAAAAGTTATAAAGCAGATCAAAGAGAAACACTCTAGAACAAACATGGCTCTGCTGATCAGTTAACATTCTTCTTTTTTCTTACCTTCACGTATGTTTATATAGATACTAATTTTGACAAATATATCAGAAGTCTGATACAGTTCCTGTACTGTTAGCAGCTTTCAGAGTTACATTAATACCAAAGTAAATCATATCTGATATTTGGTTCTTCAATAAAAAAATTGAGTTAGCTTTGTGCAATATAGTATTGATTTTTTAATCAACTTTAATCTTATATTGTAAAACAAAAAAAAATCCTATTCCTAATGAACTTCCCACTCTGCAATCAATGAGAGTGAGTCAACATGTTATGGCACCTTATATTGATGATTTGTTATAAAATAAATGTGATTTTTCTGACCTTTATTCTTTAATTTTCCATTGCTATCTTCTTAGAGAAATAAAAACATTATGTAACTGTTTAAAAACTTGTGTCCTTTGAATTTTTTTTCTTTGTTAAAATCTATCATAAAATCCTAGTTTAGGCTTACCATGTTTTGGGAGTTTTACCTGCACTCCGAAATATCTATAAGCAGATGGTAGTATAAATAAAAAAATATCCCTTTACATTTGGAATAATTCAAATGTTTGTGTGGCTTTAATGCAAAATACATGCAAACCTTTTGAAAGCAGACAACTAAAACTGAGAGCGTATAGTTTTAAGGCCTCCAAAGTCAAGCACCTAAATATGTTTAGTCACATTGTGATCAAAGTTTCATGACAACATAGAATGACTAAAATGAAAAAAAAGTGTGTGCTGCACTCATCTGTAACATTCGTAGGCTAAGTGCTGTATTTTCTTTTAAGATAACTTCATTTCCACATGTGAAGAAAAATATTGAGCACATGTACACTCCAAAAGTCTCTTCTAAAAAGAGCAATAGTGAATAGAAGTTACTGTGTATTTGTAGTTTTCCACATTGTTTTGGGAGGAAAGAGAGGAGAAACACCTCAGACAAATATATTTGCTATATAAGAATATGTACCCTCCCAGTGATTGGAAGGAAAGTTTTAATTCCCACCACATAATGGTCCATTTGCCTCGAGTGTTTCAGAATGGTTCAATAATCACTAGCCATGTGTGTAGTTTGTTGAATTATTTAAGCTTATTTCCAGGGGGAAAAAAAAAGACAGGGAGGAAGGCAACTGATTCAATGCAAATGAAAAGCTTTTGAAGCTCCCTATGGTGAAGATGTGATTACAGTCAGACAGTTAATAACCTAGACTTAGAAAAATCTGAAGGTTTTAACTGTCTGGCCAGTCAGTAAATGAGGTTTTTCCACACTATCGACCAACTGCCATGCGTTGTAATGGTTTCAGATCTGTGTGGAGTTGGAGTGGACCCACAAATGAAGCAAGAATGCCACCCCCTGTACTTTTGATGATTAAGAAAAGTAGTTTGTAAACCTCAACTGCTTCCCTTTGGATTTGGACTTGGGTCTTTAGCACATACTGTTTAGAGAGCCATGCACAGTGAGTGCTGCTCCCTAAAAGGAAGGCAAAAGAAGCCCAATTGTTGATTTTCTTTTTAACCACCAATATGTGGAGGTGGGATCACTGCGCTTAAACTGGCCCTGACCCTTTACCTGTGCAATTCAGTATATATTGTGGAAGTGGCGGAATCTGCTTCCTCAGCTACAAGAATTCCACACAGGAGTGTTCTTTTGGGATATTAGATGAAATTTAAATAGGAATTTGGAGACCTTAGAATTTATTTTAATAGGAATTAAAATACTTAATATGAATCCAGATTTAGAGACTTAGGATTTTGTACTAGTTGCTACCTAAAATAACATATGATACATCTGCAAAAATATAATTTTCTTCCTAAAAGTATTTAGTTAATATGTGTGGGGCACAAAATTCTTAACAGTATTTCCTGACCTGAGCAAAGATGACTAAAAAAATAAATCATGAGCTCTGGATAGATTTTTTCTCCTTTGGCTCAAAAAATTGCTTTCTACTTTCTTAAAATTGTGTGTATTTGTTATGTTGTTTTCAATTAGAATTATGAGAGAAAAACAGTTTAAAGTATTTTACCTAAAATTAAGGTTGATGTCCCTCTGTAATGATTTCTTTTGAATTTTTGTACTTGTTAAAACTACCCAGGGTTCTGCTGTCAGTGTCGATAGCAGGCTGCTGTAATGTAATTACAGTCCACTTATTTTGGGGGTGCGCATGTGTTTCTGTTTCATAAAAATGGAGGAAAAGGCAACAATGCTTTTGGTCATTTGAGAGAAATTTTATACCTCCAGAACTACGCAGTAGAATTTCTTCCACATCAACAAAAAAGTGCAGTTGATATTGACATTGTACCCTTTATAGTAATCTTACTAAAATTTCCCCTTCTTGTCTCATTTAAAGGTGTGAAATTCTATAAATGAAAAAAGTCTTTTAAGATGACCAATTGTTCAACAAATGTAATATATTTAAATATCCTAATTCCTGCTCTCTATCCAGATTAATTAATATAAACATATTTGTGTGAGATAAAAAGTTCTACTTCATCAAAATATTTTGTTATAGCTCAGTCATTGATGGAGTTTATACCTTAAATTTAATCAGGAGCATTTTCTGTGTATTGCACCATAATATGAAATACTCTAGATTCTTTATTATCAATAAAGATATTTTTTGTCAAATGATATATTAAAAGTTATTTTTCTTTTTCTTTGCTGTTTTACCTTCTTGCCCTCTTGTAAAAGCAAAAAAGGCACTAATGTGTTATCATCAAGAAATGTAGGAATTATAGTTTATCTTAAGCTCAAAATATAAAAAATTATTATTTTTCAATTTTCTTTGCAAAACCAAATGGAAAAGAAAACTTCTGAGTGTTGAAAAAATTATACATAGTACTATAGTTACAACAAAATTACAATCACTATTTTACTCTATAGCACAGTTGAAAATATAACTTTACTTTCATAATATTTGATGAATTTAACTCTCATTTTACAAGCTGGTTTCAAATCATCAAATTTTATATCAGTAGTCAAACTGTTTAATTGGCATAAGAGCTTAAATTATTCAATTTGGCATAACTAGGATTTCATTTTAGAAACTGCCACATAAATAGCTTTTGCTTTTCCAAGATTACTGATATTTGATTTATATCTATACAAGTAAATTAAATAACTGGATCATTCATAAAATTATACATTTGTACTCTTCTCAAAAGTAGTAAAATATTCCAAAGAAAGCAGGCAATAACATTCATACTCACATTTGAAAATAAGTCCTATCTCTATACAAATCAGAGATTTAATTAATGAAAGGGCCACTGACTAAAAGCATATTTGTCTACATGATTACAAGAATCAATAAAATATTTATCAAAGGTCAAGAGGTTAGACTTGGAAAATATTGAATTAAAACTCTTCCACGAGCCTATGTTGTTGTCATTTGCAGAATGTAGTATTTAAAACATAGCTAAATAAATCAGGAAATGTGGTTCTTTCATAGTAAAGCAAAAAAAAAAAAGAGCATGAAAAATTCAGACAGTACAGTACCCTCATGTTAATCAATTTGCAATATTTCCCACAAAGACAAACTGGCTACTTTTTAAAAGAAAACACTATTTTCAAAGTTTAAGCTGGGTGTGCACAGATGTATCAAAGTGAAAAAAGTGTAACAATAATAGCATTTAAGAGTGATCAATCTAAGAATATAGTCTACACAGTATAGAATATCTTCTTGTTTATAGGAGATTCTGAATAGCCATCATATGTTTTCCAAAGTTTGTATGTATTATTGTGAGAAATGTTTGATGAATTATTTTTACAAACAATGTAATTTACTTTTAAAGGATAAAGACACTGTAGATACTTTGGCAAAATTGTTAGTCATAGACAAGCAGTAGCACAAATATAAAAATAGTAACTATAAGTCAATTTATTAATATAATTTCTGCAAGTATGTATTAAAAGGAATAAAACTGTCTCTCACTGTTATGTACTTATTATATGGAGAGAAACCCCGTTTATACTTAAGTTGCTCTGTATCTTTTCAATAATCGTGATTCTTTTAATTTTATATGAATATATTAATTCCAAATACTACATGGTCGTCTTTTGCCTCTATTATTGTACAACAAAGGAAATTTTAGATGAAAAATACTTCTTGCTTGCAACATATCCTAGAATTCAAAAGTGATTTGTCTTATTTCCTCTTAGATTTTAAAGTTACTGTTCTCTGTGAAGACAACAAATTTTTGTGTGTAGAATGTAGAATACTGAGAAATATTAGTTTCAGCACATACAAAAATTATACGTGACTGAAAAATCAAAACAAGAAATATAATCACTTAGTTTAGCTCTTTTTGTTGTAAAAATTAAAGTGAGAGAGTAGAACACAGGATTTTAATTGATTCCTATGTTTGAAAGATTAATATGCAGAAAAATCAAAAGTCGTGCACACTAAATCCTAATCCAGTGAAAGAAACAAACCTGGGTAACTAACATTTCATTTTGGTTTTAACATGATAAAATTGCTTCACTTACATATTTGAGAAAACAAAGCATTTCAGATGCATATATCCTTTGAGTATTAAAATAGATCGTTATGCTTTTGTTGTTTGAGAAATTTCCTATCAGTAACAGGTGTGGCTTAACCACATCCCATTAGAAGACATGAATGTTCATTAATAAAGAAAGGAAAAATCTAGAACTGTAAATCAGTGGGGACTCCTAGAGAGTTATGTATTAGGCAGTAATTAAATAATAGTTCGTGTTGCTCTCTTTCACTGGGAATTACATCCTTTTCGCCCCTTCTCCGCTAAAGCAGAGACATCCATTAGGATGAGTAGCTACAACACTTGTCAGATCCAATCATTGCCACAGAGCTGAAGGCCAACTGAAGTGTACGCTCTTAAAGCCAGGCTTCTTCTCTCCCCCAAGCCCACTGTCCTTTCACGTGCAAGCAACAGTCAGAAGGGATCACATCATCTAATGAAGAAAAACAGAAGCATATGGTAGGAAGGGGCCTCAGCAGGAGATGGCTAAAATGCCCAGGCTTGCACATAAACAAAATATATGCAAAAATGTGTATTCACAGAACCTGTTAGCCCCAGCTTCGGGAAATAATAAGCCTGCAAAGGAAGACAGAATTTTACAGTGACCACAGTTACCTAGGAGTCTGTATTTTTACCTTAATTTTTTATTATGCTGTAAAGTGCCGCACCAGGGCAGGCTAGTCCCAGGTAGTTAATTATGCATAAGCAGTGGCAAAGTTTGATTTTGCTGTATAACACTGAGCCACACAGTTTCCCAGTGTATTTCACTCATACCTACTGCAGACTTTCACATGACAGCTGAATTGCAAGCTGTGACTGACTTCGTCGCTGCCATCCCCGTCCACATCCCATCCCTATTCAAGGGTAAATGTTGAACCAAGTTCATGAATTCACCCTTTGTACCTCGAATGCAAGAGCGCCTCTTTTTCTAGAGGTGCGTTAATTAATATTTTAGAAGTGCAGTGGGCATATTCTCCCTAATTGTTTCTTTTAAATTGCTTTCGTACAAAGTTAACGGTCTTAATCCGAATCCTTTCTTCCCCGAACGGCTCTGCTTGCGGGAGTATGGCCGTCCTCCTCCACTGCGTGTTTGTATTTTCATGGGGAAAATGCACATTACGCTCCCTTTTGCGTTGTAAGCACGAGGGTCAGGCAACCCGAGGGTTACCACTTTGTACAGTCAGATTGACTCCAAACTTCGCTGTTGCATGGCTTTTTGCCGGGAGCCTTTAATTACTCTGTAATGATACCTTCAGAAGAGGAGGCTTCCTAAGGACTATGCTCGAAGACAGAATCCTATCTGACTTCTACAGTATAACTGCAAATATCATACATTGTAGTTATGCAGCTGAAACCAGCTCTTGTTCCAAAAAGCTAAAGTTTAAGTGGTCAGATGCAATGATGAAAAAAATCTGTTTTCTTCAACTTGAGTGAAAATGCTTTCATTCAAGTGTTTTGTTTAAATTATATAAGTAATATATTTTTTATTTAAGTATTTTGCATTATGCATAAAAGATATTTCTAACATATTTACTACATTTTTTCTCACTTTTAGCCCTTTGTTCTTGATCGTACCAATTTAACCTAAGAAAACAGATATTTATTTATTTTGAAGATAATATGACTGAAGATGATATGTTTTCAGTTCTTAAGAATAATTTTTCATTTAAAAGGGACTTGGAACTATATGACTCAAATTTACTCTCTGTCTAAAATTAGGCATGTAATTGCTATGTGGTAAAAATTTGGTGCTGCAAAATTTAGCTTCCCCAAGCTCCCACTTTATTGATCTGTTTGCTTTACTTTGTGATTGTAGAAGAAAATAAGAAAAAAGAAAAGAAAAGCGAAGGAAATGGCGCTGTGTGTCTCTTCCTTGCCTTCAGAAATGATGCAAAAGACACTTTGCAAACCATTGACATAATTGGAATATCAGGGCTCTGTGTCCAGCTTTACTTTGAGTGTGGGCTTCAGACAGATGTTCTCACTGTTCATAGCAACATGTTGATAAGTATCTTTTTAGGTCGTTCAAAAATATTGTTCCTCTCTTTTCTTCTTGCCATTTCATTCTAAACCTTTCAGATGCAGTAACCAGAGAAAGCAGAAAACACAAGCCCAAGAATTTCCATTTTAATCAAACATATTTTAAACCAGCCCTGACTGTGTCAAAATGACCCCCAAACTCCACTGGGGAGTTATTTGCTGTAATCCGTTTGGGAAGAACGAGTTGAATCTCGGCGTCAACTCCCAGGAGGTGGGGCCAGGCCCCAGCAGGCACGTCCTTCTCTGTGGATAGAGACAGAAGTGGATTGAAACATTTTTCTCAGAATCAGTTTTTCCTTTTGGCTGTGATTCTTTAGGTGGATCTGAGACTGAACTGCTTGGCCCAGTATCGTCCCAAATGTCCCTTTAGCTACTTCATTACAGAGAATGGGAAAGTCAGGGTGAGCAACTCCAGGCAAAATGTTGACTCCTTGTGCTGCGCCTTTGATTCCAGTACAGAGGTGTTCTCCGCATCCTATTACGCCCCGATTCATCTCTTAACACTTGGTGTGTTAGCGAAAGCTTGGCCCTGCAGTGCTCTCCCCCTACCCTGAAGTACGGTTTTGCAGATCATGCCCACAATTTGGTTTTAAAATTTGCAATAAGGACGCTTTGGTGAGTAATGCCCGAAGACAAACCTGTACTACCCAATTACTAGAATAATTCAAAACGTAAACAAAACAAAACGGAAAAAAAAAAAGAAAGAAAAAGAAAAAAACCCAGAAATTTGCCTGAATACTGTGGCTATATCTGATTTGAAAACAGCTTGCCAGGCAAATATTTTGCAGAAGGGCAGGAGGGAATACATACTTCTGAGCAGCCATTTCGATGCTTTGAGTGTTCGTTAAATTTTTGCTCTTACCCTTCAAAACCCACTTTATAAATAAAATAAAGCTGACATCTAACAGTATCTTAATAATTTAAGTAAGATTATTATTACTTCTCATCTTCAAAAATGTAATCCATTTCTTAAAATTGATTAATAATTTGCTCTTGCATGAAGTATTTAAAAATCCTCTTACCACCAGTATGTACAATTTGTAACATATAACAAAATTTACTAATTGAAATTTTTGAAGCAATTGACAAATTTTCTCTAAAGAAAAGTGTATATAACACTAGATGATTTTAAATTAAAAATGAATAACTGAGTTCTATTTCTGAAACATATGACTCAAATTACAACTGAAAATGGAGAATATTTGTTGGGATTACAAAATATTTCAAAATTTAAATATATATCTACAACTAAAAAGAACAATTAAAAATAATTATTAGAATATAAGCTTACAATTTTAACTTCATCATAGGTACTTTGAATGCAAATTGAAGTACCTGTGCATCTTTTTGATATAGTACCAAGATTATATGATAGTTCCTGAAGTTTAAAAATGTGGGATATTTTCATATCATAATTGAGTTAAAGAAACTAAAATGCCTACTAATATCCTACTGGGGGCAAGTGGCAGAATACAACTGAACACATAGCACAAATTCCACAAAGTTAAGAATGTTAGTGATTGATTAAGGATTGTTGTCTCATATTCTGCTCCAGGAAGAAAATTTCTCTCTTAAAATTATACTCCACCAAAGGCAACTCTTCATAAGGTGTTCAAGGACAGACATAGGTTTAAGGTATAACAATACATATCAAATCTGTGAAAGCGAACCTTGCTCAAATGGAACAAATGTACATCTTGTAATATTTTACTTCTTCTTTGCTTTGTTTTTATTTTCACATGAAATCAAGGGGGAAACAAAGCATATGTGAGTGGAAAATAAAAGGCAGCATATTTGTAGAAGTTCAGAAAAACTGAATAAATTGGAAATTATAGCACATTGTTATTACTGGATTGTTGAAACACCTCAGACAATACTGATTTGACTTGGGAACATTTAGAACTTTCTCTGAGTTATTTTCAAATAGGATCAAAGAAATACTGAAGCCCCCTTGTGCTGTTGTTAGTCCTTTTAATATCCCTAGATATTTGCACACTTAGTGTTATATATTCTGTTTTACTAACATCAGTGCGCCCTGCTGCTACATAATGAGTTATTTGTTTTATTGTTGAAAGTTTGTGTAAAGGCTTTAATATATAAAGTATGAAAATATAAAATGCAACTGAACCTGTGGATTAGCTTCCAGCAAGCAAAAGGAACACATGTGGTTCACATATATCACTTAAGAAAATGTCTGAATATAGAAACACAGTGAAAATTATGTTGGACTGGTAGAGTTATTCAATCTATTTTTATGGAGGTGCCAAAGCTGAGTATATTAAATGTGTGCAAATATACTGAACAAAAGGATCATGTGGTATTACAAATGATGATAGACACTACATGTTACTTTGAGCTCTAGCAATAGTGTTAAAACATTGGGGTTCTCTTTATTTTTAAACTTAGGTGTTTCAGCAGCAGCACATTTGTAAGGCTATGGATATTTGTTTCTAAAGTTATGCCACTTACATCCTCTAATGGCTTATATTATCTGACTAATTGATGTATATTTTATTTAGAAGTCTAAGATAAATATTGCTGTGATAGAGTTGCTTTGGGACTGACAGCTTGGTCCTGCCTTTCTGCGTGCTTATCAAGTTGCTTTCAAAACAAAACTATACCTTCATAATCAATAATGGAAAGAATAAATAGCCCTCATACAATTAATTTTCTATATGGATTGCTTCACACCCCCTACTCTTTTCCTTTAACAGGTAAATGGCTAAAGATAGGGGACTTATTATAGATTTTACATCCAGCCCATGAGGATTTTGACTGATTCCACTGAGCAGGCTCAGGTCAGCTAAGTCCTTCCCTTCAAAGCATCATGGGTGTCTCCGAGCATCATTGCAAGCTTGTCCTGGCAGTAAGCCAGGCTTCAAAAGCCTTCCACTACAGTCACTGACTCACTAATGGGCAACTGCAGGCTTTCTGATTTTCCTTTCGTTTCATGTGTTCATTTGACATAAATTTAATTAAACCAAATCTGGTGTTAAAGCAAGATGAGATAAAAGTGATATGTTTCAAATTAAAGAACTGTGAAAGATACAGGAAATAGAACGATGCTTTTTTTAAAAAAAATCTGTTTCTGTAAAATATTGTCAATTTTCATGAGCTCACTACTTAAAGTCGGCCAAAAAAAATGATATCAGTATGCATTATTAAGAATAATGTGTATCCAGGGTTATATGAAGGTCTTGGCCCCATATTCTCTGTAGTCAAACCTTTCACAGAATTCTTATTTTTTTTTCTTTCGTTTGCACACTTCAGGTAGTCACGTCTTCACAGGATATAAGCCCAGCCTGCCCTTGTGCTGACGACCTAGCTAGAGTTGCAGGAAGCTCAAAAGCACACAACAGCAGAAACATGAAAAGATCATATTTAAGTATAAAAAAACCCCTCAATTTTCAAAAGTCTCTTCATTTTTATTTAAGGCTAAAGAGCAGATTATGAAAGTGGGAAAGATCATGCAACTTTAAAAGCCTTATTTAATTGCTTTGACTGTTGCTTTAGGAAACATCCAAGTTTTCTTTCTTTAAAAAAAATCTCTTTTCTGGCCATTAAAAGAAGTCTTAGACAATAATAGAAGAACTAGAACCAATGTTGTGGCCTTACACCGGCATTCTTCATTTCTGCCGCACAGGGGTACTGCCTCTGACAACCACACTGAATTCTGAATGTTAAATGATTACTCTGAGTGAATCCACACCATCGAGTAAGAGAATACACCTCTCCTGTGTATAAGAATCCACAAGACCAAAAGAACAGAGCTGACAGGTGTGCATTCTGAGGCAATGTTCTCCAGAGCTCTCCATAGCAGTGTGTGGCATGTGGGTTCTCAGTCTTTTTTTTTTTTTAAACATCTTAACTTTTGATAGCTAACTTTTTTTCAGTTCCAACTGAGCTCATACATTTCCTCTTTTATACTCTGTCTTGTTTAGTTTTTCTAGAATCCATTACGGTGAGATGGTCTGGTTTAGCATAATCAAATCCTTCTACAAACCTTTTTTATTTTATTTATTTATTTTTACTTATTATTATTATTATTATTATCATTTTGTATTTTAGGACAGGGTCTACAGGGTCTCACTATGTAGATTGGACTAGTAGTGATCCATCTGTGTTCAGCCTCCCAAGAGCTGGGATTACGGGCACATGCCACCATACCCAGTCTCAGTCACCGGCTCAGTGCGCCCCAAAGGGTGGGGCCAGTGCAACACAGCGGGGATTGAACTCCAGGCTCTTGTGTCTGCCTAAGCAGGTGCTTAAATTCCCTGAGCTATCTAGCAGGCCCCAACATCTTTTATTTAAGAGGTTAAAAGTTAAGAACCAATATTCAGCAACATGTAGGGTCACACAGCCTGACATTAACACTATTGAGACAAAACTCACCTCCTTTGACTACCCAACAAACGATGTCAAAGGTTTCAGTTTAGCACACATTAAAAAAAAAATTTACAACTCATTCTTCACTGTATTTGGGGGATTTGTCATGTTTCTGACACACCAAGACCTAATATTCCTAGTGGTATTGACTGAGATCTCTCTCTTTCTCTCTTTCTCTCTCTCTCTCTCTGGCTCTTAAATTTTTTGGCAGACCCAAGGATTGAACTCAGATCCTTGCGCTTGCCAGGGAAGCATTTATTCTACTGAGCCGTCTCCCCAGCCCATAGCGGTATTGACCGAGTTAAATCTGCATACATATCTCAAGAGTTTCCTATGCTGTTCTCCCTTTAGTAGTTCCTTATTTGTTGGTCTGTCCTTTAGATCTGGGAATTGCTAGGGAGACCCCTTTTAGACAACGATTGCTGTGGCAAGTATACTACACATGAAAGTCATTCCCTTCTGTAATAAAACCCTGTGCTAAGCAAACATGTCGCCAGCCTCTGAAGGGAGGAGAGTGACCCTCAGCATGATGGGAATTTATTATTTCATATAAAATTTCATTTTAAATTGTACTTTGAAGACCATTTCCTTCTAAATGCAATGAAAAAAATAAGTTTCCCCCTCAGACATAAATCTTTAAAAATGTTCTTCATTCTTTCAAGCATAATTAATTTTAAATTTACTTTCAAGGTCCTTTCTTTTCCTTGCTTGCTTGCTTTCTCTATGTATGTATGTATGTATGTATGTATGTATGTATGCATGCATCTATCTATCTATCTATCTATCTATCTATCTATCTATCTATCTATGTATCTATCATCTTGGTCTCATTGTCTGCACATTCCACATTCCTACACCTGATTCAAGTGTTAAGGAAGGTTGATTTAAAATGCTTCAAGAAAATTTTCAAAAATCCACACTGATAGCTTATATTAATAAGATTTTTATCAGTGTCAATTTATCTGCATTGTTCTGTGTATAAATGACAGAATGTTCTGCTATTCACTATTTATATATAATAAAACACTTGGCAATCTATCTTAGTATTGGTGATGTCAGACTCCTTTTCACTATATTCTGCTTTCAATAATTTTATAATGTCAAACTTGATATATTGTTAACATGTTTGTTTATTCCAAATTCTAGAATTTTTTGTGCATTTTCCTTTAGCAAAAGCTGAATTGCTGATGACAGACCTTAGTCGTGGAGATGATCTAGAAAATACCAGATGATTTAATCACAATAAATGATTAAGTGGATTGATCAGAATGTAAATTAGAATATTTACAATTTTGCCACTCTCAACATCTGATAAAGAGTTTAAAAAGCACAAATACATTTAAAGTCACTCGATGTTTAAGATAATTTGCATAAAATGCAATTTTTATGATATGACAATACTATCATTCTCAAAATTTCTGTCTTGGGTTGTTATAAATCGGTATAACCAAATATCTTTGTATGAAAAACAAAATATTTAAAAATGTATACCATACAGTATGTTTGTATACTTAAAACTGTATTTCTATATCCAAAATAATTTTGCACAAAATAGTAACTTGAATTTTTCTTTAAATATTTAAAAGAAGCTTTAACCTTCAAAATTTACATATTTATTAATAAACATTAAAGTATTAGATGTATTTTGACTGATATTTAGAGAGATAAAATGTAGCTTCATATGCATAATAAATCTGTATCTGTAGATCTGCAGATTTATCCTTATTAGCACTTATAAACTTTGTAAAGTAGAATTGAAACCTAAGAGAAGGGAAAATCTGAGTTTTCTCTGGGAAAAATTTTTTAATGATTCTCAATAGTATTAAAAGATTTCTGACCAACTAAGGCCAAACATTTCTTTGGAAAGGTTCGTGAAACTATTCTATTTATTTTCTTGAGTCGGCCAGATAGCTCAGCAGATTAAAGTGCCTGCTTAGGCAGATGCAGGGGTTAGAGGTGCAATTCCCTACCTGCAGTGCCACCCCCACCCCCGGGGTGCGCTGAGACAGCGATGGAGACTGGATGTGGTGGAGTGCACCGGTAATCCTATTACTTGGGAGGCTGAAAACAGGATAATCACAAGTCCCATCTGTGTAGTGAGACCCTGTAGACCCTGCAAACACTGGACTAAATTAAAAAACAATCAACCAAACAAACAAACAAAAAATCTTTCCTTTCCTTCTGTTTTCTTTAATGTAAACTGTACAGGGTCTCATTACCCAGCTCGGACTCATAGTGACCCTTTTGTTTTCAGTCTCCCCAGCACTGGGATTACAGGTGTGCGCTCCCATTCCTGGACTGGTGCAGTGCTCCTGCCAGACGGGGGATGGAACCCCAGTCCCTACTCCTGCCTAAGCAGGCACTTAGTCCCTTGAGCTACCTCTCTAGCCCTCCCTAAATCTAATTCTTCATCTTCCTCTTCTTTTTCTTCTTCTTTTCTTAAAACTATTACTTCTTGAGAGTTGGAAAAAGCAAATGACATAAAAACTGGCAAGTGAGAAATCAGAGTTCACAAAAGCAAATAAGAATTTTGAATGTAATCTTTAGAGATCATATTTTTAAAAATTCCCTCTGATATTTAATCCTTTTACATGATATTAACTATCTCCATGGTACAAACTAAATGTTAAGTAGTTAGCATTTAGTTTACTGTGTTAGAAACCATGATGAGGAAGCTGGTTCCTGAAAATGATTGAGAAGCCCAGGCTAATTCTCGGCAGAAGGTGTTTCCCTGTTGTAAAGATAACATCGAAGGACTAATACCTAACATCTTAATTTTTTTCTGAATGAGAGTATGGAAAAAGTACACAGTATTATACATGAAACAGCAGATATTTTGTAGTGTTTAGTAAAGTTTTATGAGTGATACCCTACACCTGTCTTTCACTTGACAACATATTAGATAAGTTCAGAATTTCACATGGAATTTTATCCAGTCAGTTGGCACAGGATCTTACCCTTCATTCACCCTCCAACATTTCTCTTCCTCACTTATTTTATAAAATTTATTTATTCATTCACTTAGAAATATTACAATTATTTTAATTCCCATATAAAAACACAAAATTGTACATGACATGCAATGTTTCATTGTTGACACAAAGGAGGCTACTGTAAAAATGAGAAAAGTCTATGCCTGCTGTGTCATTGACTAAATATAATTGATTAGGTTATTTCTTCTAGCTGACCAAGAGCTTTCAGGAAGGATTTTGAATCATAAAAGCCATTTTTAGCTTGCTGGTTCAAGCTGAAGCTTGGGCTCTAGTTTATGGACCTCTTCCATAGAATTCAAATATGTCTTCCTAATTCCTGGTCCGTAAGACACTGCAGAGAAGAACGGCTACAAAACTGCAGCAGTTCTTGCTGGTGCATGAAATCATGAGTAACTTTTCTTCATGATGCATCACAATCAAAACATTTTAAAATATTACTTGATGATATATTTTGTAATTTAAATAATGCTCTCCATTGGATTGCACAAAGATCTGAGAACTTTGTGAGTATGTTTTGGATTGGTTTGCAGTGAGCAGCTCATCTTAACAGACCTGCAAAGCAACAGCTGCTTAGCACTGAACTTGTTTATAATACAGAGACAAGAAAGGAAACGCTAGGATACCAGAGCTCTTACTTCTTGTCATTTAATGCTAATTCATGCACACATTTTCTATGGATATGTAGCCGATAAATCGAATAGCCTTTCAAATTCCGGGAGTATTAAAAGTGAATATAACCTCATTTAAACATGAACTACTCCTATTCAAAATACAACCATTTTAAGGACTAAAAAAGCATAATGGAAAACAAAGCAAACAAAACCATAAATTAAAGAAACATAAAGAATATCTGCTTTTTGGACAGGTGACCAATAAATAGCTTTTCTTTTTCTTTTTTTAATATTTGATTAATTTTATTTTGAAATAGCAGACACGAAGACAGAAGCAAGGTAATATACAACAATAGATATGTTGCAGACTTTCATAACAAGAATAGCAAACTAACAACGGTTGTTATATTACCTATTTTTATCATAAAATCTGTTCTGTTATTAGATTTTGCAAAGGAAGGAGAACTGCTCATATGACTGAGACGCTACTGGGGAGACAGATTTATGGAACCAGAGTTAAATGGAAAAGAAATTTATCAACTAAACTTCAGAAAATTTGATGGAGGTCTCTATACTTAATAGTTGTAGGAGAAAACCAAATAGTGGTTTGGACAGACTGCTTAAGTAACCACCATGCATCCAATAAAATTGTCTAGCTGAAAATACATTTCGTATTACAGACTGCTTACTCCTCATCATAAGTTTCCTTTACAATTTGTGATTTAGTTTTATAAGTGCACTTAAAGTTATGCATGGCTAAGTGATACTGTAAATAAGTAAAACATAAAAGATACTGCTTCTCTGGCTGCACAAGTAAACTACCACTAGATTCCAGCCCAGTTGGCACAAAGATAATGCTTTGGAGCAATTCAAGCCTGAAACAGTTTCAGTGATACCATTTAAGCTTGAGGTATATTGGCAGAGCAAAGACATGACTAAACTAAATTTGGCTTAAGCCACCTATTCCTCATGCCCTCTTCCTACTGCATTCACACTTCAATTAAAAAACTGTGTATGATACACACATATATTTATAGTTTACATTTTTCCTGTGTTGGCAGTGAAACTTTTTAAATTACCTTCTGTAAGCTGTGAGAGTCTTCTATTTGAATCTGATAAGCTTAGCTCAGCGTCTGAAGGGGTGGGGTGCATAGGTTTTTCCTCTTCACTTTGGAGCATGGTTATACCTGTTGGCTTTAATGCCCCTCTGTCCCAGTGCCACTTGTTATGTCTCTTGCTACATGGGACTTGACCATTCTCATATCCTTCTCATAATAACTAACACTCAGGCAGGCATTTTGCATGTGGTACTATTATTTCTCATTGAAAGAGAGATACATTAACATTATAAAGTCAGGACACTTCACTAGAGTTAGAAGGTCACTGTCTTCTGTAGTGAGATTGTCACTCCATACCTTTCTCATGCACAACCTGCACTTTTTAAAGGTTAGGTTTATTAAGGTATGAGCTACATATATTAAGAGGTACAGTTCGCTGTGCATTAATAAAGCCATTCTAAGTTTGTGACTGCCACTATAACCAGCATAAAAGTATTTCCATCACCTTGAAATGTTTCCTCGTGTCTTGTTATGATTTTCCACCTCCCTTACCCTGCTGGCTCCTCCTCATCAGATTTCCATCACTGGAAATGTTCCATTGCTGGAATGTGAGAAATCATAACCCTATAGTATGTAGCCTCTTGAGTGGGCCTTCACTTAGAATACATGTTAAGGTTTACCTTCAGATTTGCTTGTTACTTCCTTTCTATTGGACAATATTCCATTGTACAGAAGTCATTCATTTATTCAGTAGCTAATGTACATGCATTTTTGTTTCAACTAGTTTTTAATGAATGCTACTGAACATATTAAAACCAAACTTATACATGTATTTGTGTGAACGTGTGTTCACCTCTCAAGATAACTACCCAGGGAGAAGAATGTTGGGTCACTCACAAGTGTCTTGAGTATGTTTCAGGTATCAGAATCAACCAGACTATTGCCCAACAGGACTGTATGTTCCTTGCATTCCCAGAGGCAATGTATGAATGCATGAGGTACTTCGCATCCTCATGAGGCATTTCAAGAACTGTGTACTGGAATCCCATTGTGGAAATTTGTCTTTCCCTCAGCAACAAGAATTTTAGCTTTGTGTGTGTGTGTGCTGCCTTTCCATCCATCTCTTTCCTGGAGTGAAATGCCTTTTACAAAGATTTGGTCATTTTAAAAATTCAGAAGTTTCTTTGTATTGAGTTGTGAGATTATAAAAACATTCTGAATAGAAATACTATGTGAAATGTATTTTGACCTGTCTGTGGGTTATTTTTTTTTAAAAGGGGCAGTTTAAGAAGAATACTTATTTTAATTTTCTTTCTCTTTTCTTTGTATTTTTAGGGATAATATTCTTAAGGCTATTTTTCTTTCATATTTTGATTTTGGTGCATTGTTTTTACCTAATAATTTTTGCCTAGTTCCCACCATCAAAAAAAAAAGTTTTGCTATTTTCTCCTAGATTGCTAATTTGATGTTTTTATTATTAAACTTATTTTTATGCCAATGTTTACTGTCTTAA
The DNA here is from genome assembly GCA_002564285.1 of Tympanoctomys barrerae. NCBI lineage: Eukaryota > Metazoa > Chordata > Mammalia > Rodentia > Octodontidae > Tympanoctomys > Tympanoctomys barrerae. Next base: position 27,440 of record NDGN011479284.1, read on the forward strand.
TTGCTAAAGACTTACTGTAAGTCTTGAAATCAGATAATGTTGTTTGTTAACTTCATCCATTGTTTTCATTTTTAAATGCTTATAATACAGCTTTAGATCAGTGTAAACTAAATAGTCTAGTAAATTTACATGAGCCCTTTAGATTGTTATGTTCTAATTCATTACTTTGAGATCTATTATCTCACTTACTTACCGCTAAATGGAGAAAATATAACTCTTCATAACATAAAATTTCTTTTTAATAGGTAATATGTTTCCACTAATAATTTGAAAGTTCAAGACTATGGCTGGATGACACACAATTGCAGTAGATCATAAAAATATATTATTAGGGGCTGGGGAGATGGCTCAGTAGAATAAATGCTTCCCTGGCAAGTACCAGGGTCGGAGTTCAATCCTCAGTTCCACCAAATATATATATATATATATATATATATATATATATATATATTATGCCTAATATGTCTCCAGAAAAGATTAAATCTGTACTAAATATTACATTGACTTTCTTTTAAAGAAATCGTAATCATTAAAAATTAGTTTAAAATACATAACACATAAAAACATACATATATAGTTCACATATTTAATTTTCAAAATTAAACATATTCAGGTACTGTTTTTCTTAATCTGATCACCAATGTGCTAATTCTAAATACATTTAAAGATAGAGTAGTCTGAAAGTTGAATGATTTTTTAAAACTTAATTCATATTAATAATGATGTTACGTTATCAAGATATAAACAAAAAACATCATATCAGCAACAAAAAGACAGATCTTTCTCAAAAGGGAAGAGAACAAAAGATAAAGAAGAGATGGAGGGAAAGGGATAAAGAAAGAATTAAAATTTGTCATACATATATCATCCCCCACAGGAAATAGAATTAGGATGTCCCACAAATGTACTATTTTTTTTTCTGTTTTTTAGGGGTCTACAGGGTGTTTAGGGTCTCACTACTAGATTGGACTTGTAGTGATCCTCCTGTTTACA
>NDGN011479286.1:3223-26691 GCA_002564285.1 Tympanoctomys barrerae
GGTTCCATGCATTGCCCGTAGGCCGTCTGCTTCTGAGGCATGATCATCCCTGGGGCTTGTCAGGCAGCTGCGTGGCTGAGGAAATGCAACTTCAGTGTCCCCTCGGCGTCTGCCAGAGCTGTAGGATCCTGGGAGAACTGGGAAGCAGGGTTCAGGGGGACCACACACTTCTCAGGTGACAGTGATCCAGCCAGGGGCCCCGTCCCTTCCCCGAGGTTTCCAGCTGTACACCAAGACATCACAGAGTCTCAGGCCTCCCTCCCAGAGAGGGCTGGGGAATTTTTCCTGCTCTGCTGAGCTCCCTCAACAATATCAGCACATGGTTAATCTTCCTTTCGTTCAGAAATGCAGAGTAATTTGCCCGAATGGGGATTTCTGCATATTTATACTAATGTCTGTGTTTAAAGCTTATGAGACAGGGAATTGCTGAGCGATGTCCATTAGCAATATATACAGACTGCAATTATTTCTTTATGGTATGTGGTTTGACTGCAGAATATTTTATTTCTATGGAAGTAGTGGGCTTTGCCTACTGTGTTTTCTTATGTTCCTGAGGAAATCAATAAGAACAAAAAAGAACTGAAAAGAGGCAAGAATAAAAAGAAAGTGACCTTTTAGGATTCTGAGAGCCTTGAATACACTACACCAGGAACTGCCTTTGTCCTCAGAATCTAAATGCATGTGCCCAAGTGGGAGAATTCAGCTCACTTCAGAGTGAAGACTTGTGAACCCTCCGCAGGACGCAGCACAGCTGTCAATTTGCTGGAGCCAGGATGAGCTGGAGGAGGTGTCCCCACAGGGACAAGTGGGAGAAGAGAACAAGGTGTGTCTGCAGAGGACCCCACTTGTAGTCTCCTTCCTCACATCCCCATTTCTAGCCTAGGGCAGAAGCAGATTTGACTCTGGAGCAAAATACGCCCCAAACCTCCAGGTTTGTGGACTGAGTGAGGCTTTCTGGAAATGATACAGGTTCTGGTAGAAACCAGAACTTTTCCTGCCGGAGGGAGGGGCTCATTGTTCAGAACTGGTGAGCCAAAAAACCAGCATGAAGATGAAGGGTGAGCCCTTTAGGTGAGCTTTAAGCCATTCTTAGGAAGTTTTGGTTAGGGGCTGCTCTACCTAAAGATTCTGGCCAGGAAGCCTGCGAAACTCCTCCCCTCCAGGATCCCAGCCACGCTAATCTCTGGGCTTCCTGAGGACTTCAATGTGACTTCTACAGTTTCTGCCAAACGGTTCAGGTAGACAAATCCAGGTAGACACTTGCACTCTGGGAGATGTCTTCAGTCCTCAGCTGCTGGGAGAAGGTTATTCTCCTTCAGGTTGTTCTCAGGACAGACCTGTCCCAGGGGCTTTGCAGATAAAAAAGGCTGGCTGGGTGAAGAGGCACACAGGGAAGACCTCTGACTGTGCAACAGCCACTTGCCTGCGACGTGGCTCACAGCGCTGTCATACCTCACAGTCCTTCTGAGTCTTCCCTTGAATCCACAGTCCTCCCAGTTAGTCCTCTGCTGTAAGCTCCCTGCACAACTGGAACATCTGGGCAGCCCTGCTGGATGATGCTGGCCTCCTTTTGGTCAGTGTCTGCCATCTTGTGTCCTCCTCCAAGCTGGCCATCATCTCTGGTCCACACTTTTGGCAGGAAGGAATTATTCTTTTCTGGCCCCAAAATAGTTCCCTGAAGCTTACGCTGACTTCTCACTGCCTTCTTGCAAGGAAATCTCTTCCAAGAGGCACTGGGGTCTAGAAGAAGGACAGATGGTTCCTTTCTTTTTATAACATGGCCAGTCTTTTGAAGTGAAGAGCTATAAACACAAGTTTGTCTTCAGCAGATGTTCTGTGGGCACAACAAGTGCCACGTTGTGCTCTTAAGCAACCACGAGTGGTGTTAACTGGGGAAGAGACAGAAATTGGGCAGAGCTTTGGTGCATATTCAGGGGGCCCAAGGACCATGGCTAAACGGTTCCCATTCAGGATATAGGCAGACCTTATGTTTCTGCTCAGTTCCAGGTCTCCACTTTCTAGGACCCAAGGGAGCTCACTTTTCTGAGCCCAGGGATGATGCACACCAGCTCCACTGTGCAGTGACCATTTCTGAAATGCCAGTGGTTGGACATGTTCTTCAGCATCTCTGCCAGGTATCCCTGAGGTCCCTGTCTGCAGGCTGAGATCCAAGGATCAGCTCTATCGCCTTCTCTCCTGAGCTCGTTGCCATTGGGTTGTCTAGTCCTTATGGCTGTAGTACACTGACTTGAGGACTTTCCTGAAGATGACAGTGGCCGTCTAGACGTGACATCTGTCGAGCTTTCCAGGAGCTGAAGCTTGCACTAAGTGTCGGCAGGAAGCCAATTCCTATAGCTCTGCACTAGTGGCTCCTTATCCATTGGTGACAGAGACATGAGGCGTCAATAACTACTTCTAAATGGATGTGAGGCTGTTTGGTAGATTTCAAGAATTTCATTCATTTAAAAGGGTATAAGCTCAATTAATAGACCTCATTAACTTCAAAGATGTATCATCTTTGCACGGAATTGGCTTCTTCATAGGATGACGGGCTCCATTAACTTTATTGCATTGGCAATACTTTGAATAAGGCGTGGGAGATGTAGCAACAGGCAAGAATCCCTAGGGCTGCCTGCCGCCCAGGCTCCAGTGCTTTCAGTGGTGACCAGCTCCTGTCTGCAGCTTTCTCAAAGGTCTCAGTGTCCTTCCATCCATCTGTCTATCCATCCATCTGTCTGTCCCTTCCTCCCTCCCTCCCTGCCCCCTTCCCTCATATATTACTTAGAGATGAGGAAAGAACCCAAGAACCACCAATTTATATTGAGAGCTATCAGATACATGACTCTAGGAGACATGACATAGCCCCTTTGGAACCTGCACAACCTTAGCTCAATCATGGCTAGTGAAAATATAGACCACATCCGACAGCTCGAAATATGACATGGTGGAAATTGCAGGCATTACACATGGACTGCTTTTAATTGACTCTGATTTTCCAACTTCTATCTGGGTAAGTATCTTACCCCCACCTTGGTTTGCCATCTGTGCATCTACCTCACAGGGCAACCTCAAGGATCACACAAATTTATAGTGAGTATATAATGAGTATAAAGTAGAAGGCACTTACCAAAAACCCACTCCACTTCTGTGTCCCCAAATGGCAGCTCCTGACCCCCAGCCTGAGACCACTTGCAGGATCAGCTTCATGGCTTTTGGTGCTATCATTACTACAGAGACCTAGGGGGAGGCCACTTTCCTGCTTTGTGGACATCTCCATATAAAGAAAGACTGAAAATATAGGACTTGGTTCTGGATCAGTCAGAATTTCTGAAACCTGTTTATCACATAGTCCGAAGGAGCTAGAGCCTCTGGGATCACCCCATGATAATCCCTAAAGTGCAGGGGATGAGGTCCTTGGTAAGAAGTTCTCTCTGAGGTTTGAGTGGAGATCAGGGCATCCTGGGCCTTGCTGACTGAGCCGCTGGGCCTCGCTGGTGAAGGTAGTCTAGACTAACGGCAACCATGCTGGCCTCTCACCTAGTGCTTATCCACTGGGCGGGACTCTGCTCAGGAGAGTTCACTTGGCAGGCCTTTCCAGAGAAGCTCCAAAGTATAGGTGGGGTGAGGGCACCCAAATTTAGAATTTGCCCACCTCATCTTTCCCTCTCTTTGAGATGCAGTGTTTCCTCCTTCTAGTCAAATCAGACTCTCGAGCCACAAGTGATCTTGCTAATGTGGTGCCATGTAGGGCCTGGTCACTTGAGTTGTGTGCCTGTGTTGGCCCTATTCGTCCTTCCGTTCATTCCTTGTGCAGCTACCACCAGGGACTGACAGCTCCAGGTAGGATGTGCTGCTCTGATTGCACGGCCTAGCAGGGCAGGGCAGTGCAGGGGCAGGCCAGAAGGGTGTGTGACAGTCCCATCCCAGCCACATGGGGCTTGGCTCTGTGTCACTCTGTCTGTGGGAGGAGAGAAGCCTTCTAGGATGGAGAATAATTCCTAGCAGTAGATGAAGTAATTACACAAGGTACCCAGGGAACTGGGATGGTTTCCCAGGGGTTTCTCTAGTGCAGTTTCTGGGTGTAGTGTACTGTTTTGACTGTTAACTTTGAACTTCAAGTTTCACCACCTATAAAATGAAGAGTGTTGCTAAATGACCTTCAGAGGATGTCCTCCTCTATCATCCCTTGCTGTGGGGAGAGGTGGGGAGGACAGGATGGTATCGCTTGGGAGTCTGTTCTCACCCACAGAGAGGAGCGGTGGGGAGCAGTTTCAGTGATCACAGCTGGGGCCCAGGCAGGGGTGAGCTGGCCTGAATGGTCTTAACTCCCAGGCTTCCGAAGGAATCACTCTGAAAACCTCAGTGGGAAGGTTAAACTGGCCATGCTTTATAGAGGCAAAAAGGCATCAGAATGAAGTGAGGGAGGGCCCCTATGAAAGGGAATGAGGATACCATGGAGGGATCCCAAAGGAACCAGCGCTTGGACAGATTTTTTTCTTCATTTGGATGTGTGAGTGCACGTGTGTGCCTGTGTGTTTCAACTAATAAGCCACGATCGTTATAGGACAGCTGGGATATCCACGATGCTCAGGGCCAAGGAGCAGACAGCCTCTTCTTTCTTGGCACCCAGCCTGTTCCCAGGTGTCCCTCTACTAGGCCCTTGACAAGTGGGAACATGACTAGGGAGCAGGGGGCTCTCCAGGAAGAGCTGCTGAGGTTGGTCGAGATATTTGGTCTATAGGAAAGGAGATGCTGCCATCTTTAAAAGTCTGAAGGGCTGTCATGAAAAATAGGCCAGCTTTGCTCTGTGTGGCTCCAGAGGGCAGGAGCAGGGAGCTCATAGCAAGACAGTTCTTGACCATTTAACGGCACCAACTCTCCTGCCACTGGTGGCTCCTGCTTGGTCTCCAGTAAAGAGGGCAGATTCCTGCTTCTACCAGATGACTTCTGGGAGCCTTCTCAGCAGTCATCATGGTCCAATGAAATAAAAGTGAACCCTGTGTACAAATGATTCTAATCATGGAAACTATAACCAGCGCTCTGTTAACAGGGACAGAGTGAGCAGTCTGTAGATAAACCATGGTAAGCGTACATTTATGAAAAATTTCGAGTGGCTATGAGCCACTGACAGTATCCACATGTAAAAAAGGCACACATTGTAAGAGCGTAGCAACTATGCTGTGGTGAGGGGACATGCTTTCCATTTGCCAGTGAGACAGAGCTATAGACTATTATGGGCTAGCTTGGTCCCCTCAAATTCATGTATCTAAGCCCTAATTCCCAGTGAGGCTGTATTTGGAGAGGGGCTTTTAAAGAGGTAATGAAGGTTAAATGAGCCCTTAAGGATGGTCACAAGCCAACAGGACTGGTGTCTCATTGAGAAGAGGAAGAACCACTGGGGCTGCACCCATCCTGAGGAGAGGGTGTTCGAGGATGCCGGGAGAGGCCAAGGAGAAACCAACCCTTCCTGCACTTTCATCCTGGACCTCCAGCAGCTTTAGAACTGAGAAAGTATATTTCTGTTATTTAAGCTACCCTCTCTGTGGGAGCTTAGGAAGGCAGCTGTCCTGGCACACCAACATGTAATTATAACACTGACCCTGAAGAAGGTGGTAGAAAAACTAATATGCGCTTGCTCTGTGTGTAGCTTGGGCCTGAGGCTTGGGGCAGCCATGTCTGAGAGGTCATTGGAGAAGGGAAGAATGAGGTAGCAAGAGGCCAGTGGGCAAAATGAGAGGGTTCACCGGGCTGTGTCTGGTCATCCAGTAGGCCCCTGGGAGCATGCGCCTTGTGATGTACAGAAACAAGAGGATTTCCTCGCAGGTGCATTTCAACAAAGAATACAGGCAGTGACAACTGAGTGGTACCCTTCTGGCCAGTTGTTCTTCAAAGAGTGTACAGGGTTTTTTTTTTGTGTGTGTGTGTGTGTGCATTCTTAAAATACTACCTGTATATTATTTTTACCCTTTACATTTTAAAAGAATGAGTATGCTCCTGAATGAAATGCAATTTCAATGGAACTGTTTTTTTTTTTTTTTACTAAGTCAGTTTTGTGGTACGTTTTCCTGGCTTCATGATTTGGGGTACCGTTTATCCCCACCTCCCTATCATGTGGGACAAGAGGCAGATATACCACAGCTCTGCCCAGCAGTGCCACTCTCAGAATCTATCCTCAGTCTCTGGAGAACTCTAAGGCCAACCTGATTTGACACACTTTCCTAGCAGTGCTAGCAGAGACTGGCTATTTGGGTGGTGATCTGGCAACAGGAAACTCAGCATTAAACCTCTGTTACCCTAGGAGAGTTTTGCACAAAGAAATTCTGGACATTGAACGTGCCTCTGATTTTCCTAACAGGAGTTGATGGCCACCTCCTCTCTTCCACTCAGGTCAAAGCAGGTCCTCACCTTGTGATTTCAGGATGGCCGCTGAGGTGGGTGGGTTGTGGCCCAACACCATAGGTCATTACCCACCAAACATTCACTGATGAGCAGCACAGCCTGATCAGGCTTCCGGGCTTTGTGCGCCAAGCGCTCAGAGAAACAGACTTCTTGGGTTCACAAGCTTAAGTTACTATCTGGTCTTGTCTCACATCAGGACAGGCCCTGTGGACCATCTGAGATGTGTGTGTGTGAGCCTGTGACTCCATGTTGGATGGAAGCACAACTCTGTGTGCCTGGCACTTCTTTCTCTCAACTTTCTCCTCTTAGAAAGAACCATTCGACTTCCCCATGTCTCCTGCAGTCATCCCAAGTGCCGTCAAGGGCCCACCCATACTGACCTTGTTTCTCTCTGGCCTCTGCTGTCCTTACTGCCGGCATTTCCTCACCTCCTTGTGTGAGCATGTCTTCCTCTAGTTCTGTCCCACCCTCTCCTGGCACAGTGTCTGGAGTGCTGCGCGTTGCCATGGTGCCTTCTACCCAGTACAAGCTAGGACTGTGGAGGGCCCAAAGCTGCCATGTTGCCTGTACCTTTTGTCTGACTCATGAGAGAAGCAAAGAGTGGATTCTATGCACAGTAGGTGCTTCAGATGACAAATGTTAGTTGCTCAGGTAGTACTTGGTCGTGCAGTGGGGGGTAGGGGTGAGGTGACATGACTCAGACCATCCCCTGACCTACAACCTAGCTTGTCATTCTGCTCATGTCTTCCTGGGCCTGCTGCTCCAGAGGCAAGATGACACGGGGGCAGGACAGCTGGCTTCCTCCCATGGGTTGGCACCCTTTCTGAAGCCCCATTTCCACCAGCACTGAGACTCCTTTGGCCTCATCCAGCACACAGATGGAGCAGAGCAAGATTTCTGACCTGCAGGATGCTCAGGAATGTGGGGCTGAGGGCATGTCTTCCCCCCCAGCAGTACAAGGAGAGGGTCCAGGGGTATTCCTCTGCCTGCACTCTCCTGAGCAGGTGGGGTGGCTAAGGTGCCTCCTGCTCTAGGGTGACTGTCTCTGGGGATGGCCTGGCTGCCTTTACTGCATCTTAATGTGAGTCTGGCTCCCTCACAGTAAGATGATCTGTTAACCAAACCGTTAAGCCCTGGACAACTCTCCAATTAATGAGGAACAAAGCCCCTGAGGAAAGAGCTCTGGGAAGCAGAGGAGGGGCTTCCTAGGCCGGGCTGGGGCAGATACTGGCCAGGCAAGGAGGAAATACTTAGTGGGCAAAGACAGAGCTGCAGATCCCATGGGCTCGTACACACCTGTCTCCTGGGCTCAGGGGTAGGAAGAAGGTGGTCAGGGTGATAGTGATCCGGCTTTCAGACCCCAGAGCAGCTGAGGCCCTGCCGCTGATCACATCTCTGTCCTGGTGCTCTTGAGGGTTTATGGTAGTGACGGCGGTAAGGATGAGTAACAATTTTAAGCTTGCTATGTGCTAGATACAGTTAGGACTCTACATACATTACCTTATTCCCAAAGCAGGTCTGTGAGGAGGGCACTGTCATCTCCATGTTACAGAGGTCGCAGCTAAGGCTGAGAGAGCAGTGTCCAGCACGTGTTCACTGGGTTAGTGCGTGGTGGGATTTGAATTCTACCCAAGTAACCTCATGAAGAATCAGCATCTGACCACCTTTGTGCCACCAGCCGTGTGCTCCTAAACATCTCACCATTCCTGGGTCACTTTGTCTGTAGGAGCCAGGGAATTCTAGTCCCATCTATGGTGTGGCCCTGGAGGAGGACCCACCTCTGTGTCTGTGGCACCTTGGTATCAAGCTGAAGGACACAGGTGCTGACAGCACTCCAGGGTAGATAGAAGGAGCTCTCCCAAGATGAACCACCCTGGCATTAGGGAGAAGGTGCCAGCAACAGGCTGGCTCCTTCTGGTTGTTATGGTGATGAGGACGTACTGGAAAATGTTACCATGGGAGGGGGCAGTTTTTATCTGTTCAAAGTAGATACTAAGGGTTTGAAATATCTTGATGATACTGTCCCCAGACTCTGGAAGGAAAACTGCTCTTTGATTTGCTATACTAACATGGGCCCCTAAAAGGTCACAGTCACTGAAAGATAGCCTTGGAACTGGAATAATAACAGCGAGCACTTTTGTGGTGGTTATGACACAACATGCTAAAGGCTTTCGGGTAAAATAACTCAGTCCACACAATGACTGAAAGAAGCTGGCTCTGTCATTAATCCCCTTTTATAGATGAGGAATTAGAGGCAGAACTGCAGATCCTGTATGCTTGGGGTGGGGTGTCTGGGTATGGGAGGAAGTCTTCTAATGGATGGACCTCTGTATCTAGAGGAAGCGTAAGTCTAGGGGGGCTGCAGAGTGAAGCCTCACAGGGCACACTGCACCCCTGGATAGCCAGAGGTCCGTGGCCCTCAGATACTGACTACTTTCGATGTGCACAGGGAAGAGTCACAGGGTCTCGCTGCTAGTCTGGCATTTCATCCATGACGTGCTCCTTGGGCAGTTTTTAGTGCTGGACACCAATCTAGCTATTGGAGCTGAGTAGGAACTGGGTGGAGTCCTTGCCTGTCCACCCCAAGGGCTCACAGTCTAGTACAGAAGGGAACGGGAGCAGGCAAATTGTTCTGAAGAGGCTCCCTTCAAGGTACAGAGCACAGGGGAGTGGGGAGGACCACAGCTGGTGTGCCTGCCCGGCAGGCACTTGGGGCTCGGAAGGCAGAAGAGGGAGCTGGGGGCACGCAGGAGCCAGGGCTGAAGCAGCACGTCAAGGGTAAGTGCTAGTCGCCGGAGCAGTGGGGTGGGTGAGACATCTGACCAAGCGCCGCAAGACCAGACCTGACTTTTGAAAAGACCGCCCTGGCTGCAGCATGGAGCTTGGGCTGGAGGCTACGCACTGTGGGCCAGTCAAGGGGCTAGGTAGGTCCTCAGCGGCCTTGAGTGTGAATGCTGCCTGGACTTGTGATGGCCTTTCCAGGCTGCACGTACAGGAAGTGTAAGTTTGTGGGAGGGTGATGGAACAGACTCTTCTTTGGAGAACACCTTATGCCTTCGGCCTCACTGTGTGGGGGCAGCTTTATCATGCATTTCAACTTCCAGGATATTTATTAAAATTGCTAAGAAAAGTGTGCCCTGGACCTGTCAGGGTGTGGAGCAGGGAGGGGTGAGATCTGCACCGGGCTCCATGCTTGGGGAGAGCAATCTTACGTCTCCAGGCCTGAAATGTGACACATTCTACCTCCTGCAAAGTCGCTTGACTGAGGCTGCCCTGTGATTGCCGCACTGAGGAGGAGTCTGACTTTCTGCCCCTTCACTACTTGCCCTCTCTGTGAGCTCTCCGGACTGTGGGTCAGTGACAGCAGGAGTTTGGGTGGTGAGTAGGCACTGTGCTAGGCATGATTGTGCGCACAATCTGATTGAATCCTGCCCTAGGCCCTAGTGGGGTGGGATTGTCACTTTTATTTAAAGATGAGAAAAGGGAGGTCAGGAGATGTGCCCCAGTTACATAGCTATTCCCTAAGCCTCAATGCATCTTTATGAGGATCCTGTTTTTTGCCTTGTTGGGTCAGGGGTAGCTGCCATCCAGGCAAGGCATGACCCTGGAGATGCAGAGTTCCCTGGGACAGACGTCCAAGGACAGGAATGGAACCAGAGGAAGGAGTTAAACACCCCCCTCTACCTGGCCCCTGTGGACCCTGAGGCTGAGAGGCCAGTCCCTGTAGATGGATCCTCAAGGCTGCTTACCCAGGACTATAAAATCTAAATCAGGAGAGACCTCTGCTCAGGTCAACTTGCACTTGACTTTTTGGCCCAGAAGCAAGCCAGAGCAGGTGCAGCCCAGTTCCTCTCTCTCCAAACATGCAGGCCACCCTACAGCCCTTCTGCAGGTCAGGCTCTGCGGCCACTCACTAATCCACTCTAAGCCACCAACAGTCCTTCCTGGAGTTATACCGGGGCAGACATCACCTCCATAAACCCGCACTTCCACTCTGAGTGCCCAGGGACACAGCTGGCTCAGGGCACTGCAGGGACAGTGACATCAGCCCTCTGTCTCATGAATTTCTGAGGGTCACCGCACTCTTTTCCAAGGCTTAGCAGAGAGTCCCAATCCATAAGGCAGACATCTCAGGTATTTCATAAGAGATTCACATGGAACTAATTCTGTTTTCCTCCCTTATCGCTTTGCACACACGAAATCTATTTTTAATTAGCTTTCAATACATAATCTAAAAAAGCCCCACAGCTTGTTCCCACCCCCAAATTGTTCTTCAAGAAAGATTTATCTTAAAAGTTTCTTAAGAAAATCTATATGTCCTCAATGCATTTAAATAACATTCATTAATGTGAACCACACGCAAGCCGGCTTCTCTAGTCACAGATGAGAGACAATCGCTTGACCTATTGCAAATCAAAAAGCATTTTGCACACCACCTTTATTTTTCAATTGGTTAAGTTTTAAATTAAAGTCCCAATGCCCTTTTTGGGAAGGCAGACTAATAGAGCTCCAACTGAATTTTTCGTTCAGTCGATTGGAAGATAATTACAAGAAACAAAATGTGAAATTTTAAATCAGAGCACTAATGAAGTCTAAAAATACCAGTGGCCCATCCCTCTAGCTGGCACAACCTGTTCTTCATGAAGGGGGATCTCTCCGTAATTACTCAACCCCGTGAGAGGGCAGGTTGTCACGTCAAACAATAGTAGGCAAAATCTCAGGGCTGTAATGAGCTAGATCGTGAGGCGTTCTGCAGTGGATCTTATTATAATGCCGGGCAAGGTTTCAAACAGAGAACAGGAGAAAAGGAAAATTCTTTTTTTTTTTAACGTGGAGTTCTGACTTGTGTTGATGCCATCACGCAGTGCCTCCTGTTCCTGCCTGGAGCCAGCTGTCTGTCATTTACGAGTGTGAAATCAATTGGGTTTCAGGGATGTAAAATCCCTAGGGGCAAAATTAAAAGTGACCCAAATCCAAACCCACGTGGTCCTGTCAGGATTCTGACTCTCGCATGGCAAGTTTCAAAGATTTGGTTTCAAAATTTGGGTTTCTTATTTTTAAAAATATGCAGTTGTTTGACATTAGATCTGACAGACAAATTATAGCTCCAGCAATAAAGGCTTTTAAGATTAGAAATGAAAGGAGAAATTATGAGGAAAAAAAAATCCAGGCTTGCGTTTTGCACGCTTCCTTGTCCTTTTCACAAGTGGAAGGGGACCAACCCATCAGCAAATGAGGGCCATCAGCAAATGAGAGAAGTGAGTTAAATGTAATTTCTGGGGTAGTAGCGAATTTGGCAACATATGGAGATGAGGGTGATGACCAGGTCCCCAGCTGTCACTGGCTGAATGGTGGACCTTGCTCACTAGCGCCCCCAGGCGGTAGGGCTACATGTGCTTTCTCAGCTATCTGGCCTGTGCCGCCAGGCAGAGGAAGTCATGTAAGGCCCCTCTTCCTTTTCCTCTCCTGTCCAAGGCTTGAGACCACTGAGGATGAGCCATAACCTTCCCCTTCACAGCTGTCTGTGGAAAAACTCTGCCTGGCCCGTCCCCGCCACCCGTGTCTTTTCCATCTCTTGGGCTCAGGGCTGAGGATGGGCAGGGGTCTTTGTCCAGAGTTGCTCTGGTGAAGTGGATCCCAGCTCTGAGCCAAGCCCCAAATCGGGGACTGCAGTGCCACGGGGGTCACTTCGTGTTTGCACAGAACAACTCCTGTTCGTAAAGGCACACCCAGAAGTTGGCAAGACTGCAAGACCTGTCGCCAGCTCTAGGAGGCTCCCATCGTGGGAAGAGGGAAGTCACGCGGTGGCTGGTGGTTTGGTGCAGCCTTGGGGACAGCTGGGATGCCCAAAGCCCAGGGCGGCAGAGTCGGTGGCTCATGGACCACAAGTATGGTTTTTTTTTGAGGTGGGTCCTTTTTTTTTGTACTGGGAATCAAAATCAAGTCCTTGCACTTGTTAAGCAGACATGGTGCCACTGAGCCATAACCCTGTGCTCTGTGTGTGTGTGTGTGTGTCTGTGTGTGTGTGTGTTCTTTTTTATTTTTAATTTTCTTTGGTGGAATTGGGGATCGAACTCAGGCCCTTGCGCTTGCCAGAGAAGTGCTTATCCCACTGAGCCATCTCCCCCCGCCCCGTGTGTTCCTTTTTAAAAGGAAGGGAGCTTAACCAAAATAATCCAACTCACCCCCAAAATCAATGTAGTCTATTAACAAAACAAAACAAAACACCAGTTCTTAGAGCAGGAGTTTACCAGGATTTAGATGTAATGTTCTATAATTTTGTCACCTAAAACTAATGTTAATTTCCAAAATAAGGACAGTTGGGCTCAATCAGATTGGAGTGAAACCCAGCAGATCTAGGTGTGGCCTTGTTGGTGGGATATTTGAGAAGACCTGAAAATGGCTCAGACAGTAAAGATGCAGGCTTAGGTTCAGGGAGCAGGTGGGGAAAGCGTGGCTAGTTGGATTGCTCTGATCCAGGCTGACTCCATCTGCACGTATTCTCTAGGAGCTGCAGTGGGGGTGGAGAAGCTGGTCCATGTGTGTGCCCTGCCTAGCACCCTCTGCTGGACCTTTTAGAGGTATGGGCACCTCAGCAAGTGGCTGCCCACTGTGGACACTCCTGGCTCCCTCTGCCCCAGGGCTGCCGACATCTGCCCTGTGCTCTGAGCTATCTGGCCTGGTGCTAAGGGCTAGGTAACCCGGAAGCCTTGTGCTGGCCCCTGCCCCTTCCATCCTGGACAGGTGCCAAGACCCTGACCCTGGTGCTGGGCTTGGCTAAGAACCACATCCCTTCCAGAGTGTTTGTTCCTGAAGATCCAGCTCGAAGCAACCTGGGAGGAAACTCCTGGGACCTGGGGGAAGAGGGTTCCCTGAAGGCCGGGTGGAGCTGCTCTAGCCTGGGTTTCTCAGTCGCCTTGGGTTCTCAAAACAGAACTCCAAATGCTCAGATGACCTACTCCTCGGGTGCCTGCCAGCCCACTCTAGAGGGCATTCTCATGGAGGGATGTGGAGGGTTGGCGTTCACAGTGTCCTCAGGAGCAGAGAATGGAGAAGGCCCTCTAAGCATTATGCTGGGGAGCCCCAAGAGGAGCAGAGTAGTGCTGTTTAAGCTGCACTTTGGCCTGGCTGGAGGTCCGTGCTGAGCGTGGCTGGCTCTGGGCTTTGCAGGCTCTCCCTTCCTTCCTCCTCCTCTCTTGCTTTCCTTGCCCATGCAGATGCCCCTTCCCTGCCCTGCACACCTGCCCTGCCTGGCCTGGCCTGTGTGAGGCTGATCTGTCCTGGGCAGAGGAGGCCCCAATGCAGCCTCTAGGTCAGATGAGGCCAGGGAAGGAGCCCCCACAAAGCCCCCTCCCATGCACCCTTGCTCCGTGGGGAGGCCAGGCAGGGAGGCACAGACACAGGCACACAGGGAGGCGTGCAGACGCAGGACTTACCTTTGGGGTGCCCCGGGTCGGTGAACTCATACTTCCCCACGCCAATGGTGCGCAGCATCTGTAGCCCGTGGGCCGAGTCAGTTGTGGGGGGCCCATTAGTGGCAGGGGTGCTGTTGGGGAGAGTGGCCGATGGCTGGGCTGGCGGCGGTGGAGGCAGCAGGGGCCCTGCCATATGGCCGTTGCCCACAGCAGAGGGTCCTGGACGGGCTACCTGCCCCACCCCAGGCAGCGAGGACACGGCCAGGGGCTGAGGGCTGGCATACAGCGCCTGGGCAGGCATGTTCACCACCACGCTGCTCAGCGGCTGAGAGGGCGGCTGCGGGAGCGAGTAGTGGCCTGGCATCAGCGGGATCTGGGGCCCCACATGGGGAGGCAGCGAGGGGGTCACCCCAATGACTGGGGCCTGGACGTTCACAGCTGGGCTGAAGGTGGGAGGCTGGGCCACTCCATAGGAGTGTGCAATCAGGGCAGGCTGGCTCCCCGCGGCCACCGTGGTCACCCATGGCCCTGTGCCTGCAAGGGAGATGGAAGAAATGTTATCTGCCGGTCACACATTCACTGAACAAATACTGACTCTCCCAGGCCCTGGGTCGCAGCAGTTACAGCAGTGGATGAGATTTCTCTGCCCGAGCACTCACAGTTTAAGAATCTGTCATTGTAGCACCTGGCCTAATGCTTTAAGTGAGTATGAACACAACACCTTGGGGCTTATAAGGAAGCAAGTCTGCCAGGGAAGGATGAGAAGCGACAGATTGGAGAGAAAAAAAAGAGAGATCTTCAAAGAGACGTGAGTTCAGATCTCTGCCATGCCCCAGAAAGATGCTCCTTGAGCCTGCTTCTCATCTGTGAAATGCAGCCAGCTGCCCCTGCCTCTGAGCGAGAGCTGCGAGGTGGAGATGGGGTTGCCTGGCCCTTGGAGAGTGCACCAGAGTCCGGACTGGGGCCAGGTAATGCATGGTAGGGTCAGGCCAGGAGATAGGGCATGTGGAAAGGTGGACAGAGCCTAGCTGGCGAGGAGGCCCCGATGACCCCTCAGCTCCTTTGCGGCCAGCCCCAGGGGAAGCAGACAGAGCTGTTTTGGCTGCTAGGAGTCCAGACACGGCTCTTGAGAAGTGAGGCAAGGGGCAAGGCTGCTGTGCCCAGACAGCAGAATCGGGGGCCTCAAGCAGAGCTGATGTTGATGGAACCTGGGGCCTTTTGAGGGACACCCAAAGACCCAGGGATGGGAGGCCAGTCTGGGTCACCTTGGGCTGAATGAATCCAGCTAGGTGTCTGTTGCCCAGATGCTACCTTGGTTTTTGTGGTTCCTTTGGGGGGGGGGACAGTGCAGGATGAAGATGGGGAAACTGAGGCAGGAAGTGGGGGCTCTGGAGACCAGAAGGTGGGGCTTGGAGCACTCTCCCAGAAAACAGCAAAGCAGCATCCCGCATAGCCGGATGACTCTGAACCCCCACGGGGGCACTGTTGGCATAGTGGTCCAAAGTGGGGCCTGAGAGTCTGAGCAGGGTCCTGGTCCTACTCCTTTCCAAAGATGTGGGCCTCGCTGAGCCAGTGTCCTGGGCCTCAGCAGACATGATCACGCTTGTATCCTGGGCTGCTGCAAGCACCAATGAGGTGCGTTGCAAATGTACAAAGAGTAGTTATGGCTTATGATGAAAGAGCTTGGGGGAAGCTGGAAACCAGCAAACACGGATGAAGTGACGCTGGCAAGATTCTGGAAGGAGCTCCTGAGGGGGACTATCCCCAAGCTGACACTGTCAGGTAGCTGAGGTGTCACAAGGCCAAGGCATGTCCTCCAAAGCCCTGTTCTTCCTAGCACTAGCCAGTGAGCCTGGAAAAATGCCTCAGGAATTAAGAGCCCGGCTGGTGAGGTCCCGGGTATCTGTGGGGTGACCACAGAAGTACAGTGCTACATAAGTGATCCATTTATGACAAAGGGGATGCCCACAGGGGAGTGGAGACCTAAAGGGAGGTCACTAGTCATGTGCAGCAGGTCCTGGTCACCACTGGAGGGATGACATAGATGCTGGGAGGCAGGGAGTGGAGTGAGGGCCCAGAAGGCCAAGGTCCTGGACATGACTGAAGAGGTGGAGGTGTTGCTCATGAAGGAGGCTTGGAGGGGGGTGAAGGGTGTCTCCAGGTATTTGGAGGATGTTGGGTGGAAGACCAAGTGTGTTCTGCATAGCCTGGAGGAGGGGGCTGTGGGGCCAGTGGTTGGTGAAAGGGAGGGTGTTGCTGCTGGTCTGCTATAAGAAATAGGGATCTTCTAGGCTCTGCAGCACAGCATCCCAGTTCCTTTGGAGCCATGGGTCAGGCAGATTTCCCCAAGAACCGTGGCTTGTGGAAGTTGTTAGGAATCAGTACAGTACTGATATCTGGGAATGGTTATTTAAATTGGTCTGGAGCTGATTCACAGTCCCATAATGTCACTCTCAGACCCTCACTCTCCACTACTTTGTAAAGCAGCAGAGAAAGGAACAGAGACACAGAAATGCACAGGGAACAACACCAGGGGCCCTGCCCCCAGCAGCAAGGTGTCTCTACCTGCTGATGAAGTACCCACCTGGATTGTCGCTCTCCCTCATCTGTTTCGGGGGTGGCTCATCAGTGTCCCAGGGTGTAGACTGATTGATGGGTGTCTGTCCCCACCGGATGCTGGTCACCAGTCCCTGGGACTGATTGTCTGATTTGGAGATCCCAGGAGCCTGTGAGAAGCAGATGGGGATGGTGAGCACAGCTTGGCTGTGGCTGCTGCCCTCAGACCTGTCCTCCTGGCAGTAACCCTGAGGCCCAAGCTTTGTCCATTGGATTCAGGGCCACAGGCAGAGCTCAGGCCCCTGGGGAAATTGCAGGGTGCCTGGAAGACAGCAGCAGCTGTGACTGCTGAGCTCCTGCCCACCGGAACACAAGCCAGCGCCCCTCTCCCTGCACCTCTGAGGTCCCCACTGCACCTGAGCACTCTGCATGACACATGAAGCCCCAGCCTTCGGATTGTCAGTGAGCCACCGAAACACAAGTGCTGCCAATATGTACAGGGCAGGTGCTGAGCAGCGGCTGCCTGCCCGGCCTGGCCCACAGACACAGGCTGCTTATTAAAATTCCTAAGGAGATGGCAAAGTGCTCGCTCTGCAAGGTGCTAGGCACCCTGAGGGGTCACACGAGGGTCGCACATGCTCCCCTTCCTGCTTCCACACCAGGTGCTGAGGCCCGAGGCTCTAGCAGAGGAAGGGGGAGCTGAGGACCGTGGGGTGAACAGCTCAGACCTTGTCCCTACACATATGGAACCCTGCTCTGCTCAGACAGGAGGGAGACTGCTCCCAGAGCCCTGCTCCCAGAGCTTGCACTTGCATGTAGGTCT
The DNA here is from genome assembly GCA_002564285.1 of Tympanoctomys barrerae. Classification (NCBI taxonomy): domain Eukaryota; kingdom Metazoa; phylum Chordata; class Mammalia; order Rodentia; family Octodontidae; genus Tympanoctomys; species Tympanoctomys barrerae. Next base: position 20,417 of record NDGN011479286.1, read on the forward strand.
ACAGATTAACAGGAACAGGAGCCTATGGTGAAAGCACACACTGGGACAGTGCTGGCCTCCCAAGTTATAGCCTCACGATGAAATATTACACAAGCACTAAGGACCGCTTTACTAGAAATTCTTCAAGAGATGGCAAAACACTTCTGCTGCAAGATCAACGAGGAAAGCCACAGAATGACACAGGAGTCCTCCCTTTGTAAACATCTTGATGACAAACAATATGTGCAGGAAGGAAACTACCAAAATGTCAGCAAGGTTGTTATCCTTGGGTGAGTATATTTTGGGTAACTTCTATTCTCTTTCATCACTTTCCTGTAGTTACATTTTCTACTATACCATATTTGCAATAAGTAAAAAAAAAACAAAAAACAAAAAACAAAAAACAAAAACAAAAAAACAAAAAAACCAAACCTGAACACACACTGGAGAGGTGAGATGGACACTGGAGAGGTGAGGTGGGATACCTGTGATGTGAGGGGCCTGGGTCTCAGGGAGGGGTTTCTTTAGAAGAGTGCCCACAGCTCCCAGGAACTGACCCAGGCAAGATGGGATGAGGGGCAGAAATGGCTGTCCACCAGGGACAGGCATAGATGGCAGAGAAGTGAGGGCCACCAGTCACTTCAGTGGTGACTGCGGACAGCATCTGGCTCAGGAACACAGCTGGTGGAGGTGCAACTCCTGCCTGTAGCGACCAGAGTCCTTCTGGTCCTGGGCCAGATGGAGAGGAGGAGGTGTGGGGGGCGGGCTGGGCAGCACTTCTGGGGCTTTGCCGCCCCCTGTAGGTGGCCCCCAGCGCCTGCACCAGGCCTGCTGGAGGCGCAGGATGGAGGTTGTGTGCAGCTGACTGCACCAGGCTGCGCTTTATCTCTGGCTGTCGTTTTTGGAGCACAGTCCGAGACAAAGGGAAAGAGGACTCTCCTGAGAAAAGACCAATTCCACCTGCAAGCATCCTTAGCAGAACCCCACCCCATTTCTGTCTGTGGGCAGATGGGAACGGGGTGTCTGGAAATTTAACCAGGCTCACTAGTAGTTTCAGGGAACAATAGCAAAGCATCTTTAGCATTCTCCAAGTAGACAGCTTCAACATGTGCCTGGCCTGAAGGGAGAAGCCGTTTACCCCTTCTGCAGCCCCCTCTGTCTTTCCAGGTCTGGAGGCCGGTTGGGTCCACAGACACAGAGACTGCATTCGTGGGCATCAGAAGCATCTGAGGAGGAAGGATTCAGGGCTGGGTCCTCACCTGGGGCCTGTTTGCGGGCAGGTGGGAAAGTGAGTGGCCTTTGCCGGCAGCATGAAAAGTCCTCCTGCCAGAAGGGGGCGCTGCAGCCCCACTCTGCTGCCTGGATCCCCAAGTGCCAGGTTTTCAGAACCTTACTACTCTCCTCATTTATTTCTACCTTGCTGGCTCAGCATGGCATCTTGGCAGGAGGGGGGAAGGTTCTGGAAACTTGCCCTGGAAGGGCCATCCCTGCCAGGAAAGGTGGGTGGAGTCTGTCTCCTCCTTCAGGCTGGGTCATCAGGTTCTGTGCTCTAAAACTTCACGAGTTCCAATGTTTGCCCTAAAATTAGGTAAGTTTCTGCAATGGAGAAATCGCAGAGCTTTGTGAAGCCTGTAGCTCGGCTCCCTGGTTCTGAAACTCCAGTTCACTTTCTCATTTAAGCCTCAGTCAGCTCCTTGGGGTACGGGGCTTTAATTCTGCATCACGCACTGGCCAGGGCAGGGGGCACACGGGGTGCTGAGGCTCAGTGGACAGAAAGCTCCGGTGCACAAGTGCGGAGTAGCGCTGTGCAGTGGTGGAGCCTGGGGTGCGGGAAGGCAGAGCTGTGGGGAGGGAGACGGGCAGGGACAGGAGAAGCTGCGCCAGGCCTGTTTGCCTGTGCCTTTCATGAATGCTACAAGTGCTTGCTTATGTACAGAAAAGCAGTTCTGCGAGGAGACAGAAAACAGTCTCTTTCTTGTTGTTTGCACAGGTAAAATAAATAAGACTCATATTCTACCCTGTGCTTGCCACATCTGAGGCTATCAGCAACTCACAGTTGAAGAAATTTTTGTTTTATTAAAATAATGAAGTCTTTCCTCTACTGCCTCTAGAGCCGTGCTGCTGGCATTGGATTTTACTTGCTGAAGACCCCAGGCTCCAGGTGACCTGTGAAGTGGGTGATTGACCAAGGCCCTTCTGCCTCCAAGGGCTCCAGGCCTCAGGCTCTGGAGGGCTCCAGGACAGGTTGGCCTGTGGCGGCAGCTCTGAGCCAGTCCCAGCTGACCCTGCCTTTCCACAGTCCAGGAGCCCCACAGCTCTAGGACTCCTCACAGGCAATCCAGTCCCCTGCCCCCAGCCCAGTGCTCAGAAGTGGGCTGCCTACCCAGAGGCAGAGCTAAGGTTCCCCTCTTTGCCATCATCTGTGACAAGGAAGAGACCAGGACTCTCAGGCTTTCTCCAATATTTCCATAGGTTCTGCTCCAGCGACACGACAGCACTTGGCAGGGAGAGGCAGACCAAGAGCGCCCCTCTACCCAGCCTGCAGAATGGCCCTATCTGCCCATCATGGGCCCAAGCAGGCTTCTCTTGCCTTCTCTTTAATGAGATGCTAATGGGATGCATCATTAACGCAGCAGCTTTTTAAACCCAAGCTCTTGTAACTTCTCAAAGGTCACGTTTTTATGGTGGCTGACAGCATCCTGCTTCTCTCAGTGACAGAAGAACACTAAAGATGCCGGTCCTTTATGGCTGCAGCTCTCTGAACCTGAAGCACAGGCTGAGGGTGCTGCTGGCCTCGCCCCCCATCATTAGTAGCCTTGCTGGGCTGCACCGTGCCATCTTAGGGGAACTAGTTCCATGTGGCCCAGAGAGCTGCTCCCAGACTATAAAGGTGCCTGGCCAAGAGGCCAAGGGGGAAAGGGAGGGTGACACCTGGCAGGAGCAGAAGCAGAAGCAGAACCTGAACTCCTGCAGAAAGCTGTGTTCACCAGGCTGTGCACACATGGGCTTGCCCTTGCCTGGACAGGCTGCTTTGTGTTAGTGTGTTTGCCTGCAGAGAGCAATTTTCTCTGCTTTTGCTCAAAAGGACCATTCAGATTAGTAGCATCTGGGTGGTCAGGGAGGGGTGAGAGCAGGGGTGTAGGCCCCAGAGACCCCTAGGCCTTGCTGTTCTTGTCTCTACTCTCTACATGATCACAACACTCAACACATGGCCCAGGACCTTGTGCCTGGCCTTGTCCTGGGGCTGAGCTCCATGATGGCAGCCCTGGCACTGTGCCTGGCCCAGTGGGTACCCAGCCTGGAGTAGGTGCTCAGGGGATGCAGGCCTGACAGCAGGCTAGCTGAGCCACAGTGTCAGCCAGCAGGAGCGGCAGTGTCGCTTCGTATTCAGTGAATGAAGGGATGGATGCTTGGAGAGAGTGCGCTTTAGGAAGCGAATGGCGTGGCCACCAAGCAGGGCCCTGAAATAGCGCCATTCCCCTCATTAGGGGTGTGAGGTTTCCAGACTGTGGGGACTCATGCTGGGACCCAGCACCACTGTCCTGGAGGCTGGTGGGAGGCCTGTGACGCTGCGGCACTCCTACTCTCTAAAAGAGGGACTGGTACTGCACACAAGGAAAGGTTGCAGGCAAGACCAGAGGAGGGAAAATGGAGAATCAAAACCGCAGAGAGGCAGACTGCACTCTAAAGCCAAGGAGCTCCCGATCCACTGCCTGCTCTCTACAACTCATCAGCTCCAATGTGCCCTGGTGTGGGGACAATGGTGTGAGGCATTGAGGGTGGTTCTTGCCTCTGTAACCAGGGGGAGGTGAGAGTAGCTTGGAGACCCCAAACAGCATCTCCATTTTTGTCCATGGAAGCGGGAGAGGGTGAACCAATGGAGCCTGATGGCCAATGAAAACCTCCAGGAGCAATGGGCTGATGTTGGCCATAACATCTGGGCAGGATTCCTCATGGCAGAGGGACAGGGGCTGAGGTGCCTCCAAAGGACCTTGCAACAACTTGTCATTTCCATCCTGATCACACCTGACAAGCTTGGCTCCAGGGCCTCTGCGGGAGGATGATTGTGCCTGTATCCATGACCCTCTCCTGCCCAGAAACTGACATCCCAGATGGACCTGCAGGGCATGATACCCTGTCACTGTGGGAGCAGCAGAGGAGACAGGCCTGCATCAGCTGAGCACCGCAGAGCCCAGCACATCCCTCGCCAGCCCCACAGTTACAGCTGCAATCCTTTCCCCAGGGTTCCTAGAGACCCACTCCCTTGACCTCTGTTCTTACTGTGGGACACAGCATTGCTAGGCAACTGAGCTCAGTGATAGTCAGGGTCCCACCCAGGAGGGACTTGTCACTGGTGGGATGCAGAATGCCTGCACCAGGAATTGCAAGGACCACACAGGCTTGGAGCGAGCCTTGAAGCACAGACCTGTGACGCTGCGGCACTCCTACTCTCTAAAAGAGGGACTGGTGCTGCACACAAGGAAAGGTTGCAGGCAAGACCAGATGAGGGAAAATGGAGAATCAAAACCACAGAGAGGCAGACTGCACTCTCAAGCCAAGGAGCTCCTTAGCCTTCAGCACAGCCCTGCACTTCTGTTTAGGCAAAGCACGAGCAAAGACACAGGCCTGGGACTCATGACAAAACGAGCATGACTCCCACATCAGTCATGGGCATGTCCTTCTAAAAGGACTCACAGCTTCTGTCTGGGTCACTTGGAACCTGCAGGCCAGACCTGCAGTGGCAAACCCAACCAAGTGACTATGGTATGGGTCCTACAGAATTGTCCAGCTGTGTTTGAGTTCTTGGGCACAAACTTGTAAGATATTAGAAAAATGCTATTCGAAACCACTAGAAGAGAAGAGAAAAAAGGAGTGTGTGTATGTGTGTACAGTTAACTGTGTATATCATAAAATAACAAAAGATCAAGTAGTCATCTGCCTGTTGGTCTTGGCAGACACATCCACAGATTTATCTGCATTGCTCTGCACTCTGCAGAAGATCAGGGCAGCATAAATACCGGAGGGACTGTGAGTGCACAAATGCTAGAACTAAGGTTAGTGCAGCTTCTCCCTGAGCCGCCCCAGATGGGTGGTGGGAGTACCAGAGTGTGGAGAGAAAGCTGAGAAGCTCCAGGAAGGACCACACCAGTGGGCAGCAGAGCCCGCAGCACTCTGACCTTGATCTGCAGCTTGGTTTAGGTGTCAGGACTCCCTGCAATACCTTTCTCTCATGTCCTTCAGCAGCCTGACCAATGGAGCCCCTTGTGATGAGGAGTGCTGATCTGGCCTGGAACCCCCATGGACCTTTGGGTGTTCCTACCTTCTGTGCATTGTGAACACTCTTGATTGGAAAACTTGCCTTGCTGTTTCTTTTGCAGCAAGGACATGGGCACGTGACCTGTCCCTCTGTCGTATAGCCCAGAAACTGAGCCATTGGAAGAGGTAGCACTGCTCCATGTCACATGGGTGCTGAAGCCCACAGGCTCCGGGACAGGTGGGTAGGTAGGGGAGCTCTGGCATCTTCAGCCCACCATGAGTGGCAAGTGCTGTCATTTTCTTGTTCTTATTCTAGAGGGCTATCATTGCCAGGGCTCTTTAGAGAACAGCAAGAACAGGTGTCCACGGCTGGCAAAGTGAACAGGGCTCAGACCCGTCAACCACCAGGCCTTGAAGTGCTCTGGGGAAATCACCTCACAGCAGCTGCTAGCTCCAGGACCGAGCATAACTGGGCAGGCCTTTTCCTGCAAAGGCTGAAAGGCTGAACATTTATTTCCCTTCCTCTCAGCAACCCTCCCTCTGCAACACACCGAAGGTCTTCCTGGTGCTCAGGTTCACCCGTGTTGGGGATGCAGTGCGTACATCACTCAGGGTGCTCATGCACAAAGGCGAAGCCCCACAAAGGCTACCTTTACAGGAGTGGTGGTCCAAGAGGGGATATTCAGCCTTGGGGAGGACATCATTCAGTACCTGCAGGATTTAGACATCCAGACTCCTAGGCGTTTTAGTGCAGGCAGCTTATCATGGAGAATATTGAGTCTAAGAAGGTGGTCAGTATGTCCGGCCACCAGCACTGCAGGGCTTCAGGGGTCTCCAACACCAGTGCATGGAAGATGCACCTTGGGGAATTATCAGGATGGGGGTGTCTGGAGTGTCCTAGAGGTTCTAGTTCAAAAATGTGCCTCTTTAAGGAGACAACAGTGAGGCACTGTGGGGAGTAGCCCCAGTGTTTGTGATCCTGTTTCCAGGCCCACCCCTCAAGCCTAGAGTTCCAGGGGTTGTAGCTGCTCATGTCCTGA
>NDGN011479287.1:0-19418 GCA_002564285.1 Tympanoctomys barrerae
GGGATTGAACTCAGACCCTTGCGTTTGCCAGGGAAGCGCTTATTCCACTGAGCCATCTCCCTGTCCCTTTTTTAAACTTTTTTTTTTCCACGGGAACATTTTAAGAGTTAGATTAAGATGCTGGAGTTGGGAATCTACTTTTTTGACCACGTTACTTTAAATTTTCTTATCCACATAGATTAGACAGCTGTTTAACTACGTCAAATCAGAGACAAAGCCAGGGAACTCGTAATAGAAATTCTGATGACTTGTTAGGCTTCTATCATAGGTAAGTGCCCTGCTGAAATGCTTTGTAAGCAGTGGTGGGGAAGTAGCTTATCCTTTTTTAGAATTATGCTTTCTATCTTTTTAAAAATACTTCTAAAGAGAGTGAAAATAGTGTTAAAACAAAGAATTACAACTGATACAGAATTTCACTTAACAAAGTAATATGAATTTCACACTTATAATGCATAGCATTTTCTTCTAACTAGTTCTTCATATTATCAGATATATGCATGCAAAATTGGAAGAAGAAAGAAAAAAGGAAGAAGTACATAAGAAAGTAAGAAGAGAAAAAGTACAAACAATTGAAAAAAGGAGACAAAACAAATTAAGCATTATCTGTTCCTTTCCACAGATTAGCAAAAATGCACAGTACAGTTGTTCAAACCATCCTGCTTACATATATAAATATATCTCTTCTCTCCAATTTCTTATTCCTATTTGTCTTTGGGTGTTTGTATTTGCCTTTCCAACCATTTCAGGATTCTTCAGGTTCCATGCTTATGATGTTGCTATGGAATTTATCATAAAATATTAAATAGACTCTATTTGAATATTTTTCCCTAACTTCCTCATTTATTAAGAAAAACTCCTAACTCATCAATATTTGCGGAATCCTTTTGAGTTGCACAGACCTGAGTACCTGCTACAACATGAACAGGTGAATGAGTCAATGACTATTTAAAAACCCCAAACTATTGTCTGCATCAATTCTGATTTGTTATTCCATCCTTCAGTTTAGAGAAGGTCAAATGTCAATAGTTGTTTTATTTGTAGGTTAGCTTCCATGGTGTAACACTGGTGCTGATTGGGGCTAGGACATTCAAGAATGTAAGATTTTTCTGCGTACTCTGAGAGCTGAACATTTTGTTAATGATGTCAATAAAGTTGAAATAAACAACTAATATATAACTAGTGATTCGAAAAATTTCTGACCTCACATTTTAAAATGATTTAAATTATTGATATTACTTGCTATGGTGTTGGCACTGAGTGCTCTGCCAAGTTAGTAATTAAAATGAAAATTGATTTTATGAATCAAAGTACTTCCTTTCTGTATAAATAAGCACTTGGAGACACTAGCATCTGATATCCTACACATTTTTGAAGTCAAACAAGAAGCATCTAGTTGAAATTGTAGACAGAAAACCATTAGATATATTTAAGTTGGTCTTGGCAAAGCTACTGTAAATGGAGATTCTCAGTATAAAAACTGTCTCTGCTGTGATAAAATTTACCATGGTATCTGAACTGTGAAGCACTTAGTTCATACTAATCCCTTGGGAAATGCACACAACCCAGTGTCTGTGTGTCTGCTTTTATTTGTAAATCTTTCATTTCAAAGGTGAATAAACATAACCCACAATCGCAATGCTCTCCTTCTAGCCCAACCAGCTATGTTTTAGAGCTTTTCTGGTGAACATATCAAAAGCACTCAGTGGTCTGAACAGCACGCATGGGATGCTTCCGACGCACCATGCAGTACATGCGTTCCTCTTGGAATTGATTGGGACTTCCTTCCTTCCTACCCATTAAACAATGGTGCTCAAAGAGGCCACCTTGAGGCATCCATGGCTTACATGGAAAACCGGGTCCTAAAAGGAGGCGTGATAGGGAAGGACCCTTTTCAGATGAGCTTCAGTGAGTGAGTGTCTGAGAACTGCGACAAAGTCATTGAAATGTGAAAACACCAGGTGCAGCTTAATGCCACGTGGGCATATTTTCTTCCCTTTTCCCTAACATTTTTCTCTCCACCTCCTGAGAATGAAAGGGAAAACAAATAATAGTCAGGGGCATACTTGCCTTTTTTCATGCATGTCCTTACTGAGGGTGATTTGACTGAATGTGATCCTATATGAATAGTGAATATTTGGATAACTGGATATTTATCTTCCCCATATGTCTTTGAGTTCTTACTTTTCTCTTATGGTTTGGAGGAAAACCAAAACAAGACATTCCAGCTATTTCTCCCTTTAACTAAAATGAGTTTAAGGCACTTTCGATGAGTCACTGAAGGTCTGTCCTTGGTAGTGTGATGTGTCTCCTTCATATTCCAGGAATAGGAAGGAAGGAAGCTGAAGCTCTGGTGGTCAAGTGGTACACAGGGCTGTGATCCCTGGACCAGAGCATCAGGATTCCTACTCTTTGTTTAATCAGTTATTGTTTTTTTAGTTCTAGTGTAGCTAAATAAAACAATCACTGCAAATTAGTCATTATTTGGTTCAACTAGGCTTTAAAAGCATTTCTCAAATTATACAAGATTGAATAAAATAATGAAGTTGGCTTTCAAAACAACAAACAGCAACAAGAAAAGAACAAGTAAAAAGGAAGGAGGACTTTGGATAGATTGCTATTGTCATGCTGCCATGGCCTCGTTTCTGGGCATGCTAAGAGGATACACTAAGAATAAAGTGCAACGTCAAGAATAATAGTATTAGGAATAATCAATATGTCACATTAGACATGTTGGTAGAACAGCTCTTTAAATGGAAAATTGTCACATTTATTTCATTACAGCAGCTAAGACACTAGGTTAAAAATATACACTGTGATGCCACTCTCAAGAATTGAAACGCCACATGTTTGTGTGTAAAGATGAATAGACGTGTGTATATTGTGTATATATGAATATTCTTAAAGTAAGTTTTGTAAAAGATATGAAAAAAGGAAGGGGGAAATGATGCAAGTATATATAGAAGATGGGTTATGGGTTAGATGATTATACTAATAATTTCCGTCAGGTTTTTTTTATTTTTGAAAATAGCAGTTAGTGTTTAGAATTTTCACCTAGTCTAACTGCGCGCTGATATCTGCAATCAGAACAACTACATCGAGGACAGCAGTATGTAGTATAAAGACCATGATTGAATATCTCTCATCTTGATCTTCTAAATGTGTACCATTTCTAATATCTTATCAATTATTATTATACTCCCTTTAAAACAAACTTTATCTTTTTTATTCTACTTTTTTATGTATTTAGTACAGGGTCTACAGAGTCTCACTACATAGATTAGACTCATAGTGATCATCCTGTTTTCAGCCTCCCAAGTGCCAGGATTACAGGAGAATGCCACCACACCCAGTCTTAGTCACCATCTCAGTGCACCTTCAGGGAGGGGCTAGCATGGCACACAGAGATTGAACTAAAATAAATTAAAAAAATAAAAATACAAGAAAAAATTAAGATTTATTGAATGCAAACATTAATATTTGATTACTAGCCCAATCTTCCTTAACTATATCTGTTAATCTGATCAGCAGATTTGTTGATAAAAATAGATGATATAACAATTGTTGTTAATTAGCTATTCTTGTTTTGAAAACCTGTAACATATGTATTGTTGTATGTTACTCTATTTCTTTTTTTTTGTCTCTGCTATTTATTTCTGCGTTTGTTCTACTCTTCAAAGTAGAATAGAATAAAACTAAAAAATAAAGTAAGTTTTGTTCTGTTACAGGAAAGCAAAGGGGAAAAAGAGATTGGAAGCAATGGCAGAGAGGATAGGAAACAGATTTCAGCGCATGTTAGTTGAGTCAGGATGCCAAAAGAATCCAAATATAGCTGTGAAGGATATAAATCAGAGGCAGGTGGAGACAGGTTTTCTATCATTTTCCACTGCCAGGTGAAGTTTATCTATTTCACTAAATAAATAATAGTATTCAGTCTAGAGAGAGAGGGAGAGGTGGGATTTGCCTTGATATTTGGAAGAGAGAAGACTTGGCTTTTAATCTACACTTTAGAGTAGGCAGATGTCATGGTTTTTATGTAGTTATCCCTGCAAAGCCTTATGTAGCCATGAGGCGGACTTCTGGAGGTTGTAATTAATTCATGATCCAATGCTGGGGTTATGGGTATAAGTGCTGCTGGGATTATGAATGTAAATGCTATTGGAATTATAGGTGTAAGTACTAAAACTGGCCTGGGGCAGATAGTCTGGATGCAGTACAAGGAAGGGGGAGAGGCTTTCTCTCTGCCTCTGCCTCTGCTGCTCTGCCACTGCTCCTCCCTTTTGGCTCTTGCTGTTTTAATGTTTGCCTCCACCATGAACTTTTGCCCTCTTCTGTGTGTCATTCTGCCTTGGAGTCAGCTGAGTATGGACTGAAACCTCCACTAACTGTGAACTAAATAACCCCTTCATTCCTTAACTTTGGGTGTTGGGTATTTTGTCCCAACAATGAGAGACAAGTAACTCACCCAACAGATTAAACAAAAAATGTGCACTGTAACACACAACCAGAGATGAAGGGAATCTTTGGAGCCTGTGATTGGCTATTTCAATTTTAGGTAATACAAATATAGACAAACGAGAGAGATGTTTTGCTTTATCTGAATCAAAACACCTTCAGTAGGAGTAAATAAGTTATGTTTTTAATCTAAATTTACAGATTATAACTAATAATAACTCAAAGACATTTGTGTTCTTTAAGAATGCTGTGAAATATATTACTGTATTTATTCAAAGGAAATATCTTAACAAACTCACTTGAGGATGAGTTGAATGTTCAAATAGTCTCAAGACAACAGAATAATTTTATAAAAAATGGTGAAAATTGGCTAGCTATTCCAAAAGGAAATCTTGAAAAATGTGGAAAGCCTCAAGAGAAAGGATGAAACTCAATATACAATAAGAAAATACCTTTTGGGGCTGGCAAGATGGCTCAGTGGAGTAAGCGCTTCCCTGGCAAGGACAAGGGCCTGAGTTCAATCCCCGGTTCCAGAAAAAAAAGAAAAGAAAACACTTTTCTCTTTTGCCCTTAAAATATAGTATAGCTAATAAACACATTGAGATGTTATACATAAGTATTTGGTGGGAGCAAGAGGGGTAAAGGAATTGCAAATCGATGCAAGAGCAATTGTGTCAAAAATTTGGAGTAAGTGTATACAGAATGAACCAACAACCATAAACTTATATATTTATCTGATTATTTCCTTTGGGAAAATTCCTGGAGATGTTCAGCTGTGGTTTGGATTGTAAATGCCTCCCCCAGGTCTCATATACTAAAGTCTTGCCTTTAAGCCTATGGTGTTTTGAGAGGTACTGAACTCTTTAGGGTACAAGGACTAGGGAAGGAGAATCAGCCCCGAGGAGAGGGAGCTTGCCCCTTTCTCTTCTGCCTCCTGGCCCCCATGAATGGAGAAACCACCTTTGTGCCTTGTCTCACAGTGCCCAACTGCTGTGATGTATTGTGTGACAGCAAGTCCAAAGCAACAGGACATGAGACCACAGACTGAACCCTCTGAGACTATGAACCAAAATAAACCTTTTCTCCTTTAAAGTTGTTTGTCTCAGAAACTTGTCATAGTGACAGAATGCTGACTACAATGTATAACAATACATAACATTTTTAAAGCTCTTGATACTTATTGAAAAATCAATTTCCAGAAATTCACTATGTTGTCCTCTCACTAAAAGCTGGAAAAACATTGTCTTAACTCCAGTACTCACTGGAAAGGAGCAGAATCAATTCTTATCTTTGCTAATATTTGGTAGCAGAAATTGTTATTTAAATTTGGATATTAAGAAACTCAAGCAATATGAGTTTGTTAGTTTTTTGAAGAATCTCAGTGGTATTCTAGCTGATTTATATGAGCTTTGTGTAAGAATATTATTTGTATAAAATATTAATGAATAATGAATATTATTGAAAAGTTTCACACATGTTACCTAGGGATATAGAAGCATAAGTATTTTTGAAAGGGTTTCTGTGAGAGCGAAATGAATTAATTTATTTACAGCCCTTATAAGAATTCTTTGCATTTATGAACTGCTGCCTGTGTTAGTTTTTTAAATATTGTTAGCACTTCACTTGCAAATTCATCAACTGTGGAAAATCATTCATGGAGTTTTAAGGAGAACTCAATAACTGTAGGGAAAAGCAGCAATGGATATTTTAGTGGTGTAGAACTTATTCCCATAATGTAAAATGGATTTTAAGAAACAACTTCAATTATAAATCTTCTGCCTCGAGTTGGCAGAGCACTCAGGGTCCCTCCTACTCAGCTTTCCTTTGTCCCTAGTGGGGTGCATCTTCTAGGTATCTTTGGAGGAATATTCAGTGCCATTTGACATCTGGGATTGAATAAAACTGCCAAAGATCAAATCACTTATTAAAAAATAGCAAAAGACACAACCAACCCAGAGAGGCAACTATCTCTTGATCATGAAGGAAGCTAAAACAACGCACATCTCTTATGTGTTTGATTTCCTAAAATAAAGTTAAAAACAAAATACATCAAGTAGATTCTCCAACAATACGAAGTAAAGAAAACCCTTAATTCAAAATGTTTTGGAAGGAGGAAAATAAGAATGAGTTCCTCTGTCATTACTTTATAAGGTCAAGCATGATATGCCTGCAAATTATTTAAATGTATCTTCATTTTAGTGATGCTACAATTTTGATTAGAATTATACATTAAACTCTAATTGTATAAATGTAGGCAAAATACTAACTCAGCAATGATTTATATATAAATCATAGACTTTTCAGAAATACAAATTATGTGACTGTGCACAGCACAGATACAAAAACATAACTGAATATCAGGAAAAATAAATCTCAAAAATCATAAAAAGTAAACAATTTCTTTTTGCCTCAGGAACTAATGACCAAACATTTTATACCTCCTTTTATTAGTGCCTTATTTTATTTTTATTCTCATTACACATATAATAAATTACTTAAATGTTAGGTAATTTTTAAACTTTTCCTGGTGTGCCAATATTTATTTTCACACTTATTACATAAGAGATACTTTAGATGACAAGTCTTTATTTGCATGTTGAATAAAATACCAACAAACAAATAACGTGCTAATTTGCCACAAGTTTGATACCCTTTAGATTTGCTTTCACTCTTAAGTTTGTTATGTGAGATTATTATAGAGTTTATGTTTTTTGAGCTCTCGGAAAACTAGGACTTTATTCTTTCTTCTCAATTTAAGAGTTTAACTACATGCACATGCCAATGTGTAGTCCATCTTTATGCTAATAGCTTTACAAGGCAGTGTGCCTGAAGGGTTGTTTTATGGCATTATTAGGTTTTATATCTTTGCAATCAACAGCTAACATGGCCATGTAAATTCATGAGAGATTTTTCTATTGGAAACCAAACAAGGTCACCTGCTTTTGAAGATCAGACCAAGATAACAGTGACACTGTTTCTACAACAACACTAAAAACAATGTGCACAGTCTCCTCTAACAAATACCTACTGATTTTATCTTTGAAAATCTCTTGCTCCCTCGTTCCTTCCATTCCTCCTCCTTTCCTTCCCTCTGCAAATTTGTATTTCTAATCTGATTCTGAGGAAAAAAGTTTGGACCAGATATGCCAACACCTTTTCACACTTATGTCTTTTTCCAGAAGTTTCTCTAAATCATCAAAAGGTTTTAACTTGCTTTGTATCCATCTGCCATACTTAGCTTGCTCAAGCCCCAATATGCACAGATATGAGAATGCATCTCCTATACTTTTATATGCCTCTCAATGCATTGCATGTCATGTACTTTAGAATAGACTTCTAACATTTTAAAGATTAACTGGCCAATATTACAATTGATCTTTTAGAGGATATGATCTTTATCATGCCTCTTCTTCTGTTTGTTATAATAACATTAAAAATAAGCTATATACAAAACGAAGCTCCCATTTACTTAAACATAAGCATTGTTTTGCATCATTGCAGTGTGCCAGTGCTGACCTATCCTTTCCAGACATGGACCTATGCTGTGTTGATCATCATTTAGTAGCATAAACTCTGTGATCCAGAGTTTAATTTATGATTTTCTCCTTTCTAATCCTGGAATTTCTAACCACTGGAATATCCTTCTAATTATTTCACATTATGACAATTCCAACAGATCCGATGCTCAGCAGTTTATGGATTTTCCAGTTCATTCTCAACAGCCGTATCCCTAGCTACTACTACTTTACCCAAACAAATGGAAGTTGGTTATACATAATTTGCTTGTAAAACGGCATGCACTTGACTGTGCAGAGCGTAAGTTCAAAGGCAAGACCTCCCCTATTTAGTCATGAGCTAGCACCTAAGCTTCTGAGCGCCTGTCCCTCTTCTGTTCTTAACAAAAGAAAATGAAACAGTATACAATATGGAAAAGTAGGAGCTGAATATTGGCATTTATTTAAATGGTTTACCAATTCTGATTAAGTGCTGAAGTTCTTTTAGTGCTCTGCAGGAGAGTGATAAGTGCAATTGTTTTGTACTGAAAATCCTGGCATTTATCTTTCATCTCATATTTTAATTAAGAATGCAATTAGAAAAATTAAAAGGTAGGCCGAAGAACTTTACCTCTTTGAGACCTAAGACAATAAAAATGTTCATTTATTTCTGTTAAAATCAGAGAATATTTATGACCCACTACATATATAAAGTCAGGTTAAAGTCAGATTAAATTTTCTGAAGGGGCTGGTGAGAACAGTGGTCTAAAGTGTCCGCTTAGGCAAGCATAGGCAGGCACAGGGGACAGCGGACCAATCCCCAGCACCACGTGCCATGCCAGCCCCACCTTCAGGGCGGGCTGAGCAGGCCAAGTAAAAAATAATTCTGAAAACCTTAAAAAAATTTAAAAAGTGGATTTAAATATGTGTGCAGTCAGCAACAAGGATTAATTATGTGTATAGATCACCTGTCTCTATTTCTCTGTCTCTGTCTCTGTCTCTCTCTGTGTCTCTGTCTGTCTCTGTCTCTATCTCACTTTGTCTCTCTGTCTCATTTTGTCTCTCTCTGTCTCTGTCTCTGTATATATTTATTATGTACATATATAGATATAAATATATAAATATATATTTATGTATCTCTCTCTATTTATGTCTCTGCCTCTCTCTCTCTGCCTCTGTCTCTCTTTGTCACTCTCTCTCTCTCTGTCTCTGAAATACTAAGGATTAAACCCAGAGACTTCACAGAACTATATCCCTAGTCTTGTTATTTTTTCAATAAAGTGTCACTAAGCTGCTAAATTGAGCAAACCTGCCTAACTAGCCAGACTTCTAAAATAATAGGCATGGCCAACACATCGAATTTAGAGTTTGCCATTTTTGAAAGAGTTTAGATATGAATGGGGCCAAGAATAGAGCTTAGCCATGCAGCGCCTGCCTGGCAAGCAGGAGGCTCTGAGTTGCATTCCCAGTACTCACAAAAAACCCAAAAACAATCAAACAAGGTCAAGAAATGAAATAGAAATTTCCTTTAAAGTTAAAGTTCCATACCGATTTCCTTAGAGGTTGAACAAGTTTACACTCCCACCAACAGTGGAGAAGGGTTCCTTTTTTCCCAGATTCTTTAGCATTTGTCATCAGTTGATTTTTTATGATAGTCATTCTTCCTGGGGTGAAATGGAATCTCAGGGAGGTTTTTGAAGGTAGCAGTTAATGTTAGTGAATGTTTAAAATTTTTGCTTTGACCAATTTTACATGCTTATATCTCTAATCTGAGCAGCTACATTGAAAATGGCAATGTACAGTGTAATTACTACTGTTGAATACCTAGCATCTTGTTTTTCTAAAAATTATATACCATTTTAATGTTTTATTTATTATTTTTCTATTTTCTTCAAAATATATTTAACAAAATAAAGTCAAATTTAATTTTTCCTGCCTTCGTTTTCTGAGGATGACACTGCTTTAAATTTCATAACTGTCAAATCAGACATTTGTCAATTTTTTGCAAAATCTATGTTGCTATACATAATATAATTTATTGCTTTGTGCCTTTATAAATTAATTTACATGCTATCAATCTGTATGAAGCATATTATTCCTGCAACTTAATGTTTCACTCTACTTTGTGTGTTTGAACTTTTTCTGGTTCATTTCAATATTTCTCCTTCAATGTACAACTATGTCACAAGTGTCCATTCTTATAATGACACTTATAAGAATTCTTATAATGACACTATAAATTTGGAAGCTTTAATAAGCACCTTTATACATGGCTTCTCACATGACCACCATAAATTTCCTTCCACGTTTACCCTAAATTGAATGCATAGCCTGTTTTAAGCTATAGCCCTTAGTTTGATAAGCACACCTCATGTGAACTAAGTGTTCATGGTTACTACTCCTGCACTGAGTGATTTGAAAGCACCTTGGTTCCAAAGCACTTGTTGAAGTACGTGATGCTTTGCTAATAGAACTGCTAGAGTTTGGGTCTGGAAAGTTCTCTAAGGGCCCTTGTGTTGAAGGCTTAGTGCCCAAGGCAGCGATGTTCAGATGTTGGAGCTGCAGGAAAGTGGATCATGGAGACACTCACCTCACTGGTGGATTAATCCATCGCTAAGCTCAAAGCTGCACAGGAGTTAGGCTGTAAGGAGTTAGGGCCTCAAGGGAGGAAGCAGATCACTGGCAGCAAGTCCTTGAGAGGTATAATTCATCTTGGCCCACGCACCCTCCTTCCCTGATGTTCTGCATATCCATGGCTCCAGAAATAACTCAGCCAAGTGACTTGCACTGAAACCTCTAAAACTGTCAGCTAAATCAAATTTAAACTGATCTGTCTCAGGTATTTTGTCACAGTAACAGAAAGCTAACAAAAATATTTTGGTTTACTGAGGTCTTGAAAGAATAGTCTTGTGAGAACTAAAGTAAATAACACTTAGAATAGTCTTATCTGGCCACTGGAATTCACATTCCACCAATATTTCATTACCACATCACTTTTGGCTTTTTTTTTTGTATTTTAGGACAGGGTCTATAGAATCTCACTACATAGATCAGACTTGTAGTGATTTTCCTGTTTTCAGCCTGATAAGTGCTGGCGTTACAGACATGTGCCACCATGCCCAGTCTCAATAGCTGTCTCAGCACACCCCAGGGGCAGGGCCAGCACAGGAGGCTGGGGATCGAACCCTGGCTGCTGGGTTCTACTTAAGCAGGTGCTTTAATCTGTTCATCACCACATCTTTAATTAAGGATAGTTAGTTAAAAGAGCTACCTGTGACTATCAAATGGGGAGCACAGCTTCATGTAAGGTCCATTTTGATCATTTGTTTGATTGACTTGATATATTTGGAAGGCCCACTTTTGGGCATGGCTTGGCACAATCCATACTTCCCCTTCCTTTTTGATTCTTTCCCTGCCCCTTACTTTCTAACCTCCATGAGCTGAGCAGTTCCCTTCCACTGTGCCCTTGCACCGTGCTGCTTCTGCCTGGAGTCTGTCAGCCATGAACTGAACTTCCAAGCTTCTAGGTAAAATAAACTTTGTTTTCATTTAAATTGTGTATGTCAAGGATTTGTATTTAGTCCAAGCACTGGAAAAGCTGACTAATGCACTTTATATGTTTTAAGGCGTCCTTGGTAACTTCAACCCCTGTTTTCCTCCTTAATCTCTGTGTGCCTCTCTATGGCTTACCTATAATGAATCACCTGGAATTCCAAAGCTGTACCTCATAGTTTATTACCTTTATGCTTTATTAGTGCTGCATTCTCTGTCCTCCCTGAAAAGGTAATCCTTTCTTCTTGGTGAACAAATATTTAATATCTTTTCATGGAAACCCTTTGTAACTACTTGTTCTTCCCCTTCACATTCTACCTCTCCTCTAATTAAATATCAGTTGGTTTCAGGTTCAGAACAGACAAAATAATTTCAAAAATAAAAGCTTAATATGTTCCCACTAGTCATTTTAATTAGATCTGCAGGAACTAAAGCAGGCAGTGTAGCCATACACAGCCATTCAGCAGTTGAACAAGGAGCTCTTGCAATATTTCAGGGCTATTGCATGTGTCATGAGCTCTCTGTTGCAAAGCTGAAAGGGGAAGGTTGAGAGCAAAGCTACACCTTCTTCCTTTTACCATCCTTTGTATTTTGTTTGTCAGCATGCCTGCGTGGGCATATGTGCTAAGCCATAAACCTCCTGCAATTTCAGGAATTGGCAATTACCAATTCTGCAACTCAGGTACTCTGTATGAATCTAGCTTAAAATGTACCATAATTCAGTGCTTTTCAGAGCATAGTGTTAGAAGAAAATAAAAACAAACTTTTAATTCTCAACTATGTTTTTCTAAGTTTAATTATGGGCAGAGATGTACCCTCCCTACCCTATGAATCATGATGAAATACTGAACCCAATGCCTCAGGATGTGGCTATTTTTGAAAACAGACCTTTAAAAAATGGTGAATAAGTTAATAATGATGTATTTAGGATAGATGTTAATCCAAACTGACTGGTATCTTAAAGAAGCAAGCTGAAAAAGAGACTCAGGGATATATGAGATTAGGAAAAAACACCAGGTACGCATGGTGTAGAGGTGGCTATTGTGAGTCAAGGAGGGGCTATTTTTGACTGTGGACTTCAAAATTCAAAATTGTAAGAAAAGACAGGTTTTTAGTTTAGGTCATGCCATCTGTACTATTTTGATTTGGCCACCCTGGCTGAATATGGAGATAAACTACCATCTCATCCTGAACCTAGGGCAGTTTATGCTAGTTCTCCACTTGGAAATCTGTCTTTTTCATTAGATGATGAGCCTCAGTGACACTTCCTTGAGTGTTCAACATGAAATTACCCCTTTTGCTCTAGCACCTCTGGCTGGATATGGTTGTTTCACAGGCTGTAAGTTTTTCATGCAGTTGTTCATTACCTTGAAACCTACTAGAACCTCCCCATGTACAACCAAAAACTTCATTAGAATTTAATCTTCTAGAGACAAGATATATCTGTGTGCTTTGTATCATGTATAGTAACCAGTATCTAAGACAATACCTGTCACAAAAATGCCTCTTTGAAAACATGAGTTTTTTTGAAAGACCAGTTTAATGGCTAGGGCAATTTCTTGGCCCTGTGCTGCACAATTGAAAGGAGGAGGGGTTTACTTTGGTTTTAAAAGACTCAGTACAGAGTGATTGGACTCCAAGGCTAGAACGGCACCATAGAAGGTTCAGGAGAGGAAACCTGGTAGCCAGGAAACAGAGAACTTCTCACTTCACAGTCACAGTTGACCCTGCTCTGAGCTGGGCTCACCTCCTAACAGCAGGTCAGCCTTTGAGCTCTCTAGACCCAATCATCCTCAAAAAGTCCAATTCTGAGTGCATGAGGCCTTTGCGAGAGATTCTAAATCTCAGCCATAATAGTCATCGTATGTCCATGCACACATAGATACCTCCATTGTAAGTTTTATGTACACACTGGCAGAAGGCACAGGTCTGCTCACATCAGAGATGCTGGACTCCATTACGTACGGCACAAAGCTCATGTCTGCATCAGTTCCCTAGTCCCACACATAGTGGAGGCAATATGGGTGCTGAAAACATTGTAGGCTTTTGTCTCAGTGGACAAATTTAAAGGCTAAAATCTTCAAAGATTTACTAAAGGAGCTCCTAACAAATATACATGCATTTTTATTTGGAGGGAGACATTATCATTATTACTAATCTGAATAGCAAACAAAGCTGCTCTTCGTCTAAAAGTAGAAATACTACATCGTCTAAGCATTTCTCCTACAAATATATTTGTAAGGTAGTACAAGGGGAAAAGGTACTGTAAGAAATGCAGAAAAACAAGCAGCACCTAAAGAATTTACCCTCAATATAGTGACATATTTGTTATTGGTTTTTTGCATCTTAATTGATATATGGCTGTCCAGCATCTAGAATCCTCATGGTCCTTCTTTACAATATTTATTATGTAGTTTTTAAGGATTCTTATAATGACTAGCACAATTTCCCCTGAGTTTTACCCCAAATTCCAATTTTATTTACTGTTAAATAATTTCTTCAAAAAATTCATATTGAAAAAATTCATATTGAATATTTAAGTCCAAAATACTGTACTAGCAACAAGCAATAGAATAACGAGTAAAAGGGAAAAAATCCTTACTTCAAGGGTAGGTCAGCTAACTAACAAATAGATAAATAGGTAATAATTTTCTAGAGGCTATTAAGTACTATTAAGTAATGACAGGAGTTATGTGACAGAGGATGATCCAGTAACTGATGACATTTGATGTGAGGTGTCACTGAAATGCAACATTAAAAGCTGAATTTGGAGCAGGGATGAAGAGAGTGGTGGCTGGTAGAGGTAAAGAACACTCAAAGAAAATACCTACAGCAAAGGTCCTGCTGCAGGAGAGCAGGGATGCTTGACAAATAGGAAGGAAATGTGTGCGGTTGGAACAGGAAGAAGGGAAGTGAAACACTGGGAAACAAGGTTGGAGGTTGACTGAGCTGAATCCACGTAAGGTTTTCATGTTAGTAACAGTGAAGAGTTTCCATCTCATTGTAAGTGTTATGAGAATGATTTTTCTGAATATTAGGATTTCATTTTCAGCTGGCTAAGTATAGGGTGGTAGCTGGGAAAATAAGACCAAGTGGACAATTTGGAAACTCGTGGGCAATTTCAAAACTTTTGAAACTGGATCTGAGAAGATGATTTTATGTGTCTCTGTGTAACTCCTTGATATATATACAAGAGGCTCAAGTTCATTCTTAACTCTGGTGGTGTTGATGATAAAATATTTCTACTCATCAATCAGATTTAATGATGTTATTTTATGTAATTTAATTAATTATGCCATGCCAGTTATATCATAATAAGGGAAGAAGCCAAGAGAAAGGAATAGATTGAAAATAATCCTACTATCTGGTGCAAGGAAGCAATTACCAAATAATGATTCACAAACCCTAATAGTAGTGCAAGGGTTGGGAGTCCAATCACATTGCTATTCTACGTGGCAACACTAACTTGGTACCAGAACAGGTAGAATGGTCAGTTTGTACATTTAGGAAAAAGCAGAGATTCTTCTGAAGATATTTATGTTATCAAAATTATGACATTATAAATATTTCTTAAATCCTTTTGTTTGAGAGTTAATTCTCAGCTGAAGAAATATATATAGTTTTGTAAGATTGTTGCAGTATGCTAAGACTATTACAGGAGAACAAGATTAATAGGGACTAGGACTAGGAAATAAAATTCCTATAAAATATAATTGTTTCAAGCATAAGAGTGACAGGGAAACCTTGAAATATCATTACATATAATTTTAAACAATTTAATCTTCCATATCTGTAACATTCCATTATGCTTTTACTCTATCCTGGTTTATATATATATATATATATATATATATATATATATATATATATATTACATTTGTAGAATTAACATGATAAAATCTTCAATGCAAAAACTCATTTTTTATTCTCTGATTTTGTTTATTTCTTTTTACCACAGGCAAGTTGATTACCTTAATTTAAGAATTAATGTAATAAATTAATATGATTCCAAGTTGCAGATATATGTAGTATAAGCTGTCATCAGTATGATATACTGTCTTACAGATTTTATCAGTCAGCACATTGGTAACTTGGAATTTAAGTACAGTTTTTAAAATGCAGTCCTACACTCTCCCATGCATTTTTATGCTAGCACAACATTTTGGAATGTAGACTGTATGTCCATATAGAAAATTGGCTTGTGCTTATTCATGCTCTGCTGTGATGTGGAAAAGCTTCTTTCTGACATATATTGTGAGAGAGCGAGAGATATTTTGATGAACTAAGTAAGCCAATTCTAATCAAGACCATATTGTTACTCTAAGGATAAAATTCACTTGTTTATCAACAGCTTGTGAAAAGATGATGGCTATTTACCAAAAAGTACTTTGGTACTATTTTATCTAATATAAATAACCATGCAAAATATGAGAAGAAAGTTCATTTGTATGCTCCCATATTTCATTGATAATGTAGAATCAAGCAAGATCCTTTACTGTTGGAACATTAGAGAAATTTATTTTATGTACGTGGGGATTTTTACATATGCGTATCTATGCTGTTCTGGCTGATTTGGTCTTAAGGAAATATATTTTTTATTATAAAACCTTCTAAATATAATTTATTAGCTGATTTGTAAGAGTGCTGCAGTGATGCTGATTTTATATACAGTAGGGAATTTGAGAAACTTGGTGAACTCGTTGCCCATTCTATATCTTGTGAGTACCAAGATGGATTCTTGGTCCACTAGAGTTGACTTTTAATGTCTTTGTTCAATGGCATCTTCTATATCATCTCTGAACCTGTTGGGTACTCTGTCTTGTGTTCTCTCTCTCTCTCTTGTGTTTTCTCTTTTTCACTGGCCTGTTGTTCAATCTTCAAGATTGCTCTTGAGGATTCAGCCTGAGTCCCTTATTCAAAGCAATGGATATTACACAAAAACTTCCATGTACTTTCTACCCCACAAGCTTGGGTTGGATTAACAATCATACTTTGCTTACAATACATTTTTGTAGGTAGATTTCAATAATTATTTCTCTCTGTGAAGAGGAAAGCCTGACTCATGCGTGACATTACTGAAATTGCTTGTAAAGTCATATTGTTGCAGTATGTTCTGAGGAACACAGTGTGAATACTACAGAAACTGCCTTTTTATATTTTTAACCTTGTCTTTTTTATTGCCCTTTTGTGTTCCATTTTTTTAGTATGATAATCTTTTCCCCACCTACATAATTTTTCTTGTCAAAGAATGCTACCTCTTTCGGTCAATTTTTTCTCTTACTGAATCATTGTTGTTTGTTTTGACCTCAACAACTTCTGACAAATTTCCTTCTATTCCTTTTTTCATTTAAAATTAACATTATTTTGCACTAAATTGAACTGAGCTGCATTTTCTTGGCTTAGTCTATAAAACTCCAACTTGCTAATTGTTTTATATATCTTTCTAAAAAACAATTTTAGGGAACAGATGGATTCAACTGCCTGGGATCATCAGCCAAAAACACTACTCCGCCAGCAGTGATCTTTGGCACTACAGTAGTTACTTGTTATGAGAACCCTGGGAACAAGTTGATAGAATCAGAACAACACCTTTGTTACTGTCTTTTGGTTCTACTGTTTTCTAAAATAAAACAGCCACCATGTCCATGTAACAGCTGTCATTTTCACGCCATCATGGCCATTGCCACTAGGACAGTTATCAACATGAGTCCTTGTTAAAAACATGGAGATCTTTACTGCTGTTTTCCTAATCAGAGATAATGACTGTAGCAATAAATGTTCACAGGAAATTGCTTCCTCACTTACATCCAACTTTCTTTGGTATACCTTGATTTCCTTCCAGTAAAATAAATTACTTGTTACTGGACTTGAGATACAGCAGGATACCTTCAGACCTACCTCTTATGCAAATTATTAATGATTGTACTTTACAATTGTGCTGTCTATATTTACAGTCTATTATGACTTATTATAGTCAATTGTTCTTATAACAAACATTTATTAACTTTGTTTTAATATTATCCACTATATATATTTATAAAAGGAAAAAGAGCCTACAGTACTGTTGAAACACTTCTCTTGGGATAATTTGTTTTATGCCAATAGGAAATCTATTGGATTCCTCCTTTCTTTGCTATTTAGAAAGTTACTATTTCAATTCAACACTTTATACTTTGGAAAATAAATTAGCGCAATTTTTTTATAGAGAAGAGATGTGATTGTGATCAAATTTAGTAGCTCCATGGAAGCAGTGTGGAACTGCAGTGGAAGCTCTGTGGAACACTGGCTTTTCACTGAGATTTTTTTGAATTGGTCACTCAGCCAAATTGAGATATTCAATGAGTTTTCTTATGTATTTGTTTGTTCTGATGACCATCTCATTGGTTGTTTGATGACTTCTTTTGGCATAATCTCTATCACAATATGCTTTTAGAAATGTCTACATTTTCACCCAGGCCACATCAATATATATTGAGCAGTAATACTTTTGCCTCAGTATGAAAACTGTCTGTGCTTTACTTGGAGTTTAGTGAGAATAAAAATATTCTTGCCATCTTCATTAGGAGGTTGTCAATATTCCAAATCATTCTCTCTTTTAGAAGACAGATATGGAGTTCCTTGTGGTGCCCAATGGGTCAATATCTGCAGAGATGGACCCAGGAGAGGGAGGCATCCAGCTCCAAGGAGTCCAAATGTTTTCCAGATGCAATGTTTTGCCAGACTGAGCATAGGTGGATCTGACAGGAAAAACAAGGAAGCAACAAGGGGAAAATCAGATAAAAATAATTATTCAGCCGATGTGTCACCATGCCTTGCTTGTCTGCCTTGCTTTCTAGATCCAACATCTGCGCTGAGCCAAATGCTATGCCTTTGTTGTTCTTCAGGCCATCTGCAGATCTGAGTTTGGAGCTTCACTCCATTCCAGTGCAGTTCGTTGGCTTCCTGAAAAAGACACTCTCTGTCTTTCACATCTACATCCATTTCTCTGACCAGGTTTTCTGGTCCAAACCCAGCACAATATTGTGAAAGACATCTATTGTTTTTGCCTATACAGAATTCTTTTTTTTTTTCTTTTCATTTGTTAAAAGCACCCATTCTAGATATAATTCTAGAATGACAGAAAATAACAGAATTTGGAATCATGGTTAGAACTGTATAATTAGATTCTATGTTGACCCCAAGAGGTGGGTGAGTGTTTTCCTGTGGTGCTTACATATGGACCTAGAAAGAAAATTGTTTTTCCTTGGTTGCATGAAATAATGCCAAAGTATACTTTATGACACTTTCAGTGTTCTCAATAATGACTGAAGGCTTAATCATTTTTCTCAACAATGATTAAGGTTGAGTGGAAGACAGCTGCCAAGAAAAAAAAAGAGAAGAAAATGCATGGAAGATGAATCTGTTGTAATGTGGCAGCGTGGATATTGAGCCCAAGTTATAACAATAGGCAAGAACTTTAAGTCTTCTGATCAACCACACTGTGAATTCCAGGTTCTGGAATTCCTTTCTCCTTTTTAACTATTTTTAGGGAATTATTCCAAGTTACTGTTGTATGAAATATAGATTAATATAATTATTAGTACAAATTATTAGAATAATTTTAAAAAAATTATATTTACTTAGAAGCATTCAAAATGGGAACAAAATAGTTGCAACATTTTTTTTTTTTTTGCAATTACAGAGTGGTATTCAGTTAATGGAACAACAGTTATTTCATATAAGCTGCATCGGAGACAACCGAAGATGAAAAACTACCACTTCCATATATTACTAATTGGTGCTGTGCACCAACAAGAACCTGCTTTAAATTTCCATGCCAATTTACAACCTCCATACTGGACCAGGCAAGGTTAGTGGCTATTGAAAATACCATCAGGACAGGGCTAGCTAAAGACACATTCGGTAGTGTCTTAACTATAC